>JAYMTO010000049.1:0-20389 GCA_036898065.1 California macrophylla | reverse complement strand
CATTGGTTTTATGTCTGGCTGTCACAAG
The DNA here is from genome assembly GCA_036898065.1 of California macrophylla. Classification (NCBI taxonomy): domain Eukaryota; kingdom Viridiplantae; phylum Streptophyta; class Magnoliopsida; order Geraniales; family Geraniaceae; genus California; species California macrophylla. The sequence goes on along the minus strand of JAYMTO010000049.1, from coordinate 20,361 downwards.
CCTGCCAACAATATCTACATATTATCTTATGGTAAAATGATTTTTATGCCTGAAACCTTACTTTTCATCTCTTGTAGCATGCCGAAATGGCCGACGAGACTGTTCAACTAAAGACATTGCAAACCATCCTAATAATATTCCAGTCACGCTTACATCCTGAAAATGAGGTGATAATGAATTTCATGAAGTTCCTCTGTTATTTGAAGTTGATCAGTTTGCTGTTCAGCAATTTGTAGAACATGTAAATTTTGGTTTGTGGCAGTAAGAAAATTCCATTTCATTCAGAATGGCTGCAATTTGTATATGCTTTATAGTTTTTACTACCCTTTTGAGTATGGCAGGGTGGGCTTTGATATCAAACATTTAAGGCTTAATTATTGCACTAATTTCAGGACAACATGGCTCAAGCTCTTGGTATCTGTCTTCAGCTTCTTGAGAACAGCCGATCCCCCGATAGTGTGCGAAAGTAAGTTTAATTTTTTACTTGCACTTTCGAATACCAAGAGGTTTTTGCCCAACATGTCCCTCTGTTGGTGTCACTACTGGTGGAAGTTTTGGCCTTCTTTTCCACATGGACTCTTTTTTCATGTGGTTTCTTTCAGTACTGCTGCAGCTACCTTTAGGCAAGCAGTAGCCTTGATTTTTGATCACGTGGTTTCTGCTGAGTCCCTTCCCATGGGAAAATATGGCTCTGGAGGTCACATGACTCGAACCAGTTCTGTAACTGATGATGTTAGTCGCGGTATCAATCATATAGAGTAAGTAATATCTTATGAACACAGTTTTTTTTATTTACATATTCCAATTTTATTGCATCATTTTTTGTCATTTGGACAGTATTTTGTTATGCATTATGTTTCTTTGTTTGGGTTGTAAATTGTTACCTTTTTTTCCATCCTTGCCTTTTCATTTTTGGTGTGAATTTGATTTTTTGCTCCAGTTGTGTTGTATTGATCTCCTTACTTGGATGGCTCAATGAAATTGGAATGTTTGTCCTCTGAACAGTTCATTGAAGCAAAACTCTGTTCCTGGACGACCATCATTAATGAGGGAGGCCTTGACTAAAGATGGAAAACTTGGGTTGCGTTTGCTGGAAGACCTGACAGCTCTCGCTGCAGGTGGATCTGTATGTTCTCAGTTGGAACTATTATAACATGTCAATGTCTAATTTTGTAGCTGGTTTTGATAGTTAATGGGCTCTTAAGGACTGTTTATGTTAATAATTACTTATATCTCTTAATGTGATTTTAATGAGAATACCAATTCTTACTGATTAAAGATATGTTTACATTATTTTGTAGGCTACTTGGTTACGTGTCAATTCTCTTCAAAGGACATTAGTACTTGATATTCTTGAGTGAGAATTCTGTTTTTTACTCTAATAGCTTCTCCCTCTCTCTTTCATTCCCTTCCATTTACATTAATTCATTATCTTTTCTATTTCATTTTTATGTTGTGTGATTTGTATATTGTCAAGTTTACACTTCAATTGTTTGCTCATGTGTAAAAATGAAGCTGGTCTTAATGTATTAATCTGGAACTTACATAAGGAGAAAGAAAGAAAGAAGTAGGGGAAGAAAAGTTGATAAAGAATACCAACTTCATAATGCACATATTATACTTACAAAATACCCTTCGAGGGAAGGAATGGTATCAGTTAAGGTGATGCTCCCGAGTCTCAAGTTTATGGGACAACATCATTTATGATCATGCAATCTGCACCATTTTACTCAAAATTATTGCATATGGATTTCTTGATTATACTTGCTGTGTATGTAAATGAGGTAAAACCAGCATTTGGCTTAATATATGGGTTTGAGTGGTTATGAATGTTTATTTTGTTTTATTTCTATGAGTTTGGGAAGAGAAAGGGAAGGGAGGTAGTTCTGTTGGGTTGCGAAGTTTTCTTTTGCTGAACCAAGATATGGTTTTTCTCATGACTTTTCTTCAATTTGAAATATGACTTTGTCCTGCAGGTTCATTCTGTCCAATTATGTGGTTGTTTTCAAAACATTGTCAGCTTATGAGCAGGTATTATAAACATTTAACAGTTTTGTTTTTGGTTGTTTTGTATAACCATGCTGGCAAAACATCTATTGTTGATAACATTATGTGGGAAAACAACAGGTTTTACGACACCAGATTTGTTCACTTCTTATGACTTCACTCCGTACCAATGCTGAGGTAATTTGTAAAACATTCAAAGGAAGAGTTTGTTTTTGCTATGTCAGGGACAAGAAGATTCTGATCATAAACATGCTCTTGCTCACTTTAATTTCAATTTAATGTTATACAAGCTTGAAGGAGAAGCAGGAGAGCCTTATTTTCGTCGCTTGGTTTTGCGATCAGTTGCTCACATTATCCGGCTTTACAGTTCATCCCTTATCACTGAATGTGAGGTATGTTTAGTTTGTCATTCTCATTCTCCCCATGAAAAGTCACGATGACAAAGAACCAAAAAATCAAGTACTTTTTTGATGTTTGAATTTGACCGTGCTTTTCAATTCAATTGTTACACGAAGAATCTTGTTATTGTTTGTAAGTACTTAGCACGTGGTGGTAGTGCTGTCAGAACACGTAATAACTTTCCATGCCAATTCTTTGTATTTGTAATTCATTTAAAATTGTTCAAATAACACACTTTTCTGATGTTGTTTTAGGTCCTTACCTTCTGTCTTCCTTGACTATTTTATCTTTTGTTGTGATATTTGGGTACATAGTTACAAAGTCTGATGAGATGACATTATTGTAACTGAGTTGCGTTCCGACAATTATGTAATATATAAGCTATACTTGACAGGCATAGTTTCTGAATGAAAATAAGTTTGATGTTTCACTGTTTGAGTCTTGTCACATCCCTCAAGTTTCAGCCATTTTTTCTGTGATTGAAGTTTTCCTATGGAACCCCTTATATGATGTATATGATGCAGGTTTTTCTCAGTATGTTGGTGAAAGTTACTGCCCTTGATCTGCCATTATGGCATCGTATCCTTGTTCTAGAGATCTTGAGGGTAACTTCTGCTTGGTTCGGCGTGTTTATGTTTCATGATTTGCTTGTGCTTATTTACGAATTAAAGCACTTTTCAAGTTCATTGACCAAGAATCAGAACTTGTGATAGGGATTTTGTGTGGAGGCACGGACACTACGAATTCTTTTCGAGAATTTCGATATGTAAGTTCTCTCTTTTCTTTCACAACCAAAGTGTTTGAAGCTTCATTTGTGTTGAAGTATAAAGTCCCGCATTGAAAAAAAGGAAAAAATACGTATGAAGCCAAGAGCCACAACCAACTAATAAGGTGGGCATTTTATTTGCTAATCTCGATCCGACAGTATATAGAGGAGCTATCCGGTGCAAACCCTTCTTAACGTACAAACTACAAACATTGAAAATTAGTGCACAATTTTGTCGGAAAGTAGTGCACAATTTGTTGGGACCTTGTTCACAACTTGGTCGCAAGGTTCCAACGAAATTTGCACTACTTTCCAACAATGTTGTGCAACACAGTCACCTCAGTATCAATATGTGCACTATTTTTCAACAAATTATGCACTACTTGCAAGGTTTGTAGTTTGCACGTCAAGGGGAGCTTTGTACCGAACACTAGTTTTAAAAATTCTTCATGGTATGAGACCCCAGTTGATTTGGGCTTAGAGCCATTTGACGCCTTCCTCTGTGGGCTCCAGTCCATACGCATTAGGTTGCTTGTAATGATCCACATGCAGTGTGCCTTGCGGATCCAAAAAAAGCCTACAAGTGTGGAGAGTGTTGAAGTTTAAAATCGCACATGCATTAAAAATAGAAAAATGAGGTACATTAATAGTTGGAATCGTGACACGTAAATATCAAGACCCGCTTGGGCACGCAAGTGCAGATGATCATGTAATAATATAACCCATTAAGTTTGTGGTCAATCCAAAGGGACTAGGACAAGTAATTGAAGAAGGAGATTGACAATGGTTACTAAGTTGGATCAGGGTACACGAAAATTAATATCTCTTTGGGGTTGGTTTCTAAATCTACTGGCATAAACTAATTAAACTAACTAATGATCAGACAAGTTGAGAGAGGAGGGATGAACGATAATAGGAAGAAGGCTTTGAATGCCACTTGCTTCGATGCTGATGCGAACCACTTGAGCTCGGGGAAGATGATGCACGACTACAAGTACTAACCCTTGGATGTAACGGCCATTAGACATCAAAGCATCGTTATAAAGTGGCACCCATAGCCTATGAGATTACCTCATGACTGTGGTGGCCGTCACCGTGCATAGTGATGAAGTGATGAAGTGACAAAAATAAATAAACAAGTTTGAAATAACGAACCAAACATGTAGACTGAACCCGACAATCCGTTGAGAAGACTTGCTCGTTGATTCTAGTCTTGCCTTAATGCTCTAATCCTCTTTCGAATGTTGTTAGGGCAAGAAAATGAAGCGAGAATGAGTTTGACAGAGTTTCAGCTCTAGAAAAGATTTCCAGCTCTGAAATGCTGGCTTGTATTATAGAAAAACCGAAGTCCCGATAAAAATTACATATAGTTATTCTTATTTAAATGACAAACTTGATAGTTTCATTAATTTGTTCTGATTGATGCTTTCAATCATCCGTGTAGGCTTCCAAAGAATACAAATGTTGTTGAAAGCATGGTTAAAGCTCTTGCTCGTGTTGTTTTGGATGTACAGGTGAGAATAAATTTAGCACATTTATCTCTCTTCTTTCCTTTGACTATATTTTTTATTGTAATAATTTTTGCTTATGTTTCTGGTACATATCTTTGTTTTAAGTTGCCTAGTTGTTGCGTGGTCATCATGCTATAAACTAACCAACTTAACACTCAAGTCAAGTGTATGTGTCAAAGAGTGATACAATGAACTATAAGTGCCAGGTCTTTGTCTTTGGTCACCTCTGCATCACCCTTGCCGAGCTGATGCTCTCTGTCCTCACTTTGTGCTGTAGTGCATGTGCTCGATGCAGTGACCCTAACGATTGGGGTCTTCTGCTTCTTCAATTCTCGCTGCAGCACATGCAGGTTGCTGCAGCGGTGTTACTTTCAACCAGCTTCCTACTCTTCTTTGCCTGAAAAGTCATCAAAAACTGTCACTCGCTTGATTTTTATGAATAAAAGATGAATGGTCAAAATAGTCCCTGAACTATTGAAAAGTCATCAATTTAATTTGGAATTCATATATGCGTAAACTTGATTCCCTTGACTAATATGAACTGTTGTCTAGCTTCAAGAGACAAGTGAGGAGAGCCTGGCAGCGGTTGCTGGGATGTTTAGCAGCAAAGCAAAAGGTAATTTTGATGTAGTCCAGTTTCAATCTTGACCTTTTGGAGTGATTTCGCTTATATAGTTTTTATGTGTTACATCATTGCTCTTTAATTCTATGTATTGCTCCATCTATTAGTTTCCTGCTACTTGATCTGCACATGAAATCTAGAATGCATCTCAGTCATATTCACTGTAAATATGGAATGTTTATATGAGTTCAAGCACTTGGAAGGGTGTCATTTTTATCTAATATTGCTTTGCTTGACGTTGTGGTTTAATTATTCTGGGTGTTGTGTTTTTAATGGTTCTATAGAGAATCTGAAGGACTTCAAGGGTGTGAATTTTGTTTTTGGGGGAAAAGGTCGAGATGCTGATTATAAAGACGTGATTCATTTACCATGGAAATTGAGGTAGAAAAAGAAATTATTGGAGGAGATAATTTTTTTGGTTAAGGGTAAAAAGGCTGGTACCGTCTTGTATTAGGTTGGCGAAGAGCTGGTATCTAAATCTGTGTTTGCTGTGAAAACCTCCATTGGTTGATGGGCATTTGGACAATTAAATGATAACAGTTAAACTGAACATCGCTCTACTATGACAATAAGCTAGCCATCAATATTTGGTTATGATAGGCAATTTGTATGTACCAAGACTTGAACTGTGATCATGTAATAATATTTTGCTTGTGTAGAAACAAGCGCTTTACCACTTTGCCCAACTTATGTTGGCAGTCAGCGATCAATATGGTTAATTCAATCCAGCATTCTAAGTACAGTGCATTTGGATGCAGTTGATTTTTCTCATAGTTTCGCTGTGGATAAGTGTGTGTCTGTCTCTATCCAAATTAATACTACAGTGCATGTGCTTAAGAAACATGAAATAATTATTGGACTTGTGGGTTCATCAGCTATTATGTCGTGCAATACTTCATGTGCAAATTCGACATTCTTTCTACAGGGATAGAGTGGAGTCTTGATAATGATGCATCCAATGCTGCAGTCTTGGTTGCGAGTGAGGCCCATGCAATAACTTTGGCAGTTGAAGGTCTACTGGGTGTTGTTTTTACTGTGGCTACTTTGACAGATGAAGCAGTGGATGATGGAGAGGTGATTATAAATATTCTGCAATATATTCATTAGGTTCTTGAGTTAGACTGCTATCTGTTTACATGCTTGACATGTCCTACTCCTTCTTGGTACTACCAGCTGGAATCCCCTAGATGTGGATATGATCCATTCAGAAAAATTACTGGCAAGACTGCAGTTCTCTGCACTTCAATGGTTGATTCATTGTGGTTGACGATTCTTGATGCATTATCCCTTATTTTATCAAGGTTAGGTGTAATTTATGATAACACGCAGTAGTTTTGAGATAAAATGAGCAGGTATTTTTCTGACCTTAGATTATTTTTGAAGGTCACAAGGAGAGGCTATTATACTAGAAGTATTGAAGGGGTATCAAGCTTTCACTCAGGTATGAATGGTTCTGTCATAGTTTGGCTTGCATTTTATCAATAACTACACAATCTCTATTTTATACTTGACGTTTATCTTCCAACAAATAAAACATTAGACCATCTTTCTCATTCTGATGCTGATACTAATACAAATAATAGTGTAACTTCTAAATGGCTATTTCATCTATGCTAACATGGTAAGTATCTTTATTCCATAGGCATGTGGTGTTCTTCATGCTTTGGAGCCTTTAAACTCTTTTCTAGCATCCCTTTGCAAATTTACTATCAATTTTCCCAATGAAGCTGAAAAAAAGAGGTATACTATAAATTTGTTACTGAATACGAAGTCTCTTCACTTCTATGCTTCAACCAAAATCTCTGCGTAATCCTGCAAATGTTATATCTGACAATAGTAACATCTGATTAAATTTGAGATTGCAGCAGCTCCTTACAGTCACCTAGCTCAAAACGTTCTGAATTATTTTTAGATCAGAGGGATGGTGTTGTTCTAACTCCCAAGAATGTGCAGGTATTTGGTTAGACTCTGTGATTATGTTTGTATTTCTACTCTTTTCACAACATATATTCCTTTTGCTTACTGCAGGAATTTATTTTGAATTATGTTTGTCTAATGAGTACTATTGTTCTTAACAATCAGGCCTTAAGGACTCTCTTTAATGTTGCCCATAGATTACATAATGTGCTCGGCCCGTCCTGGGTTCTGGTATGTCACTGTATTTCCCATACTTGTCAAGAAACAGATCTGAGTATGTACTTGTAACTTTTCTGAAAAATAAATGCAGGTTTTGGAAACTCTGGCATCTCTGGACCGTGCCATCCATTCTCCACATGCTACTACCCAGGTAATTTGGGATTTCCATGCAGTATTCTGTATTAAAAATTACGCATACTGCATGTTGTTGTGTTCTTGTGAATGCAATTCCAAAAATCATGTTCCGGAATACCTATCTGGAATGGCTTTGCTCTGATGGTGGTTATATCATGTCTTCATGATATGGGATTTTAAACAGCAGGCACAGCATGCAAACTGCTGTAATGTAAACCAGTCAATTAGAAGAGAGTTGTAGTAGCCATATCATATAAGGTCCTAAGTTAGGCTGAAACATGCTGTTAAATTGTGTTGACACAAATTCTACTGTGGAAAGTTGTGTAACTCTGAACTCAAACCTTCAGAATAGTTTCTGTTTCTTTGCTTGAGTTATTTTTAGACCTATGAACTGTGCCTAACATGGAATCCAGATCGGTCACATGGAAATACATAAAATGCGTTTATATTAACTGCAAAAGGAAGTAGTCAAACTAGTGGGTTATATTTAGAATACTGGACTTAATTTTAGTGTAATTAGTATGTAAACTTGGTATACATGTTTTTTCAATGATCCAAGTAAGTATTTGTTGCTAAAGGTATGTTATTACTTCTTACAACTTTTTATTGGGTTTTGTTTCTATAGGAGGTTTCCTCATCTGTCCCCAAGCTTACAAGAGAATTATCCGGGCACAGTGATTTTGATATTATTTCTTCTTTGAATTCTCAGGTATGCAGAATATGTCTCCCTTAGGCAGCATAGTTAATAGGTCCGCATCTGTAAAAACTGCTTTTCTCTTTACAAATTTATTCAATTAAAATTCCTTTCATTAGTTAAAGACCCTCTATTTTAAAGTGAAAGCAACATTCAGAGTTTTTTTCTGGCTAAATGCATTTAGCGCATAATTTCCATTTCCATTTTTGTGATCATTGAAAGCATTAGAACTTATACTTTCAGGGGGTATCACACAGTGTTTATGCTATCATACTAAAAGGTCAACCTATCAATTGTGTTTGGCTTTTACTCATACATGCACCTTAAATCTTTCTCCATTCTATGTGGAACAACCACTATGTACTTTTCAACTCATCATATGTACTTTTGGTTCCAATCTCGTCAGACTGTTGAATCCCAACTCGCCTCTTAGAAGAATTTGGTCTTTGGACTGCAGACTCCCAAGTAGTCTGTCAAACAAACTTGTTTTATCTTTTCCACTCATTCCCAGCTGAGCATGGAGTCCTGACTCCCAGCTAATTTCTCAAACACTTTTTTTTGTTCAAGACCAAGAAAATGGACGTGCTCTGATACCATCTTAGAATTTATATGTTTTGAACTTAGGAGGTTTCATATAGATGCTTGAACTCCCATTCTAAAAGTCTACCTTGTTAGTTTGGTTGTGCCTTTACCTGTGTATGTACCTTAACTTTTCTATCTCCCATGCGAGACAACTACAATTTACTTTCCAAAAGAAATATTTATTTAATTACTTTTCAACTAAATGTGCCCTTTGTCAATTTTTCGTTCTAATTCTGTTTCCATTTTCTCTTTCATTTTAGTTTTACTCAATCATGGATTACCTGTTCTAACGTGGCGTCTTTGTATTTGTAGCTGTTCGAGAGCTCATCATTGATGCACATATCTGCAGTCAAATCTCTTCTTTCTGCTTTACAACAATTATCACATCAATGCATTGTTGCAACTTCAAGCAGTTCAGGATCATCATCCAGTCAAAAAATTGGAAATATTAGCTTTTCTGTTGAGATGATGATATCTGTCCTTATCAACAATCTTCACAGTATGTAATGTGGACGATTTTCCTGAAGTTCTTTGCTTTTATTCAACATTACATTTAAATGTTTGCATACTTTTTAGTGTATCTTCAATTTCATTATGTACACTCGTTAAATTATGTTTCATATTCCCAGCCATCATTTGCTTTTTGCACCTTGTATGTACCACATGCTCATCATTAATGTGTCAAAGAGAAATAGTAAATATCGTAATCAAAATTGCTTACCAATTACCTATCTAGTATCTACAAGATTTCCCCAGCTTTGTTAAATTCCTTTGCATATAATTTGGATTTTAAGATTGAGAACATGATAGTATTGAGGTATCCTAGTGATCTCATCAAGCTTTATTTGCCTCCACTTATGGGCTTTGTGTTGGTCCGGGATATTTCTGAATGGCACTGTGATATTTTAGTAGAATATTTTTGAATTAATACATGCAGTAGACTTATATGCTGCTATACTTTCATTTAGTCTGTACATTATAAGTGGCTCTGAGTTATATTTTTCTGAACTGATCCTGACGACTGATTCTAGCATCTTTTTTTGTTGATGTATTACTAGTTAGGATCTCTGAATCATGATATTCTGACTTTATTCTGTAATTTTGTCTATAACAGGGGTGGAGCAATTGTGGGATCTAGTCGTTGCCCACTTTCTTGAGGTGATCATGATTGTTCTCTTATCGTTTATGCTAGCACCTTACCATCATCCTTTCTGACACACAAATGTTTTGCAGCTTGCTGTTAATTCTAATCAACATATAAGGAACAAGACACTTGATGCGTTAGATCAGTCAATATCTGCTGTCCTAGGTTCTAGTCAGTTCGAGGACCATCAACCATCCAGACCTCATGCTGCAACTCCGAAAGTGAGAAATATTACCTCTTGGTTAGGAGCCCAATAATCTGTCGATAGTTGGGATTCTCATGCTTGTCATTAACTATCTCTCTCTCTAGATGGAAACCTTGCTCAAAGAGTTGAGATCACTTGAATGTGCTGTCATATCTCCACTAAGAGTTCTCTATTTTTCAAATCAAAACATTGATGTTCGTGCTGGATCCTTGAAAATTCTTCTGCATGTTTTGGAGGTAAACCTCAACAGTAGAGCCTGGTTAATTTGGAGTACTGTTTCTCTGTCTTTATTGTTGTCCTAGCATTTGCTTATAATATTTTGTCACATCAGAGGCATGGAGAAAGGTTACACTACAGTTGGGCAGATATTCTTGAAATGTTAAGGTTTGCCTTTTACCGGATTATTTGCAGTTCTATACATCTTGATATGAACCTGCTGCGTTGCTTAGCCTGTATTTTCATGTTTAAATTATTATTTAAGGTCTGTGGCTGAGGCATCAGAAAAGGATCTTGTAGCTCTTGGCTTCCAGGTAAAGAGAGAGAATTCTTACTGTGGTAATTGTAGGAAAATGATTTTTTAATTCACTATTGTTATACCCGTTTGTCTCCTCCACCTTGTGATCTCCGACCCATATGCTGATGTCCAGTCCTGCTATGACCCACATGTAGATTGTCCAACCCTACACGCGAGGAGAGTGTTGAATATGTGAAACCCACATCAAATAGATAGAAAAGAAAAATCTTATATATAAGGGCTACAACCCCAACTAACAAAGTTGACCTTTTAGTTTTGTAGCCCAACCTGATATATTTAACCCGTTTTAATAAAATATACAGCTTGAACTTGTAATTCAATTGTTGTAGTATTGTTTAGCCTCTATTATAATCCCTTTGACTTGCATCTTTCCTTGTAGAGTCTCCGCATAATCATGAATGATGGACTTTCTTCTATTCCTTCATACTGCCTTCACGTGTAAGTGCCCAATTTTTCATATTTGATAAGTTTTAATTAATAGATTAATTACTTACATTCTTTAGAAATGCATTACATTTTCTTAATTTACAATATTGATAAAATTGATTGACACCTTTCTCAAGGTATATCTGTAACTTGTTATCTGTATACTTGATGACTGATAATTGTGAAACTACACATACATGTTTAAGTTAGCTAAATTTGTATGTACCAGGATCTGAACCTTGCTCGAGGAAAGCAAGTTCATTACCACTTGACCCAATATGTGTTGGTGACTGATTACAGGACTTGTTAGCTGTCTGTTTGGTGACTGATGTTTGTGAAACTGCACATACTTGTTTATGTTAGCGAATTTGTATTTACCAGGATTTGAACCTTCACTCAAGGAAAGCAAGCTCATTACCACTTGGCCCAATATGTGTTGGTTGAACATATATGTTATATAATGTTGAATTAGTAATTCCCACATCTAATAAAACTACAAAAACAAACTAAACATAAGAGCAAGAGCTACACCCAACTAATAAGCTTGACCTTTCAATTGTGGAGCCTAACCCGATATATCAGCTCGATTTTAAAATTTTACACGGTACCTCGGTTCCTACATTGGGAGTGTTGAAATAGTTACCCCACATCTAATATGTAAGGAAAATGAACTACATATAGAGGCAAGTGCCACACCAACTAATAAGGTTGATTGTTAGTTATGAAATCTGACCAGGTATATGTAGCTCGATTTTAAAAATTTACATATAACAGCCAGGAGGGAAAAATCATTTTCAAACTTTAGTGTTTTAATGTAATTTGTCCTATTATCCACTGTTATTCTCGTACATTTTCTTTCCTTCATATAGTAAGCATGTATTTGAATACAAGTATGAGATTTAGGTGCTGTACACATTTACCCGTGCCCATATATTTAATGTTTGATGTATATCATTCACTCGAACTTGTATCTAGCAATCAGCTATGCAGGTAGCAACCCATACAATATTTTAAGTGATTCTCACCTTAATCAGTTAATCTTAAGTCATAAAGACAACATGTGAAAAAGGAGTATCTGCAGCAACTAAATGGCAGATTCACATACTGTTGCAGTTGCAGACTATTCAGCAAAACTATCTGAAAAGATGTTATAACAGACAAGGGAGAATTAGAATCTTCATTAATCAACTATTGCAACTTCAAAGTATTCCATATCCTTGCAAATCTGTGGTTATCATCAATTACAAAATGCAGCATTCATATGTCATTTTGATGGTTTGCCTAAACCTCAATGACTAGCTGAACTATTGGTCAATTTAACATGACAACTATGAATGTTCTTTGATAATTAATATACCGTTTTCTGCATTAAGGTTTATTCTTGGTTTGATCGGAATATGCAGATGCATAGATGTAACTGGAGCTTACAGTTCCCAGAAGACTGAACTTAACATAAGCTTGACAGCTATAGGGCTTTTGTGGACCACAACTGATTTCATCGCCAAGGGGATTCTCCATGGAACATCTGAGGAACAGCAAACAGGTTTTGCGATCGTGGAATTATTTGCCTGTGAATTTTCCGTGGTGAGCTTCTACAGATAAGTATTCATTCTGCTGTCATTTGGCATTACAGAAATCATGGATGGGCATTCTGCTCCTAAGCATATGGATAGTGAAGAGATGGAAGAGCATATTCTCAACTCATCTAGTACAGTTACTCATCAAGCTCCCTTGATAAATATAGTTAACTGCGACGAGTTACTATTTTCTGTTTTCTCATTGCTTCAAAAGCTTGGAGTGGATGAAAGGCCAGAGGTATAATTGCATGACTATGGCTTTCCTTTCTCTTCTTTTTCTCATTCTTCTTCATTTTTTAAATCCAGTCTCATCAATAGTAATGATCCATTACAAAATGAGTGGGAGATTTAATGTACTAATTTGCTATTTAAATGCTCGCGTTCTTCAAAATTGCATGAGTTATCAATCTGCGAAGTATAAAAGAAAATTTTGATGCTGCAATTTTATCAACGAAGGTTGGTTTGATGATTAAGTAATGGATGGTGAAAATGTATTTGGAGGAAAACTTTGGTCTTTTCATATTTTTTTCTTGTGAGTTGAATATTCAGGTCAGGAATTTCATTCATATACCAATTTGTTAGCAATTAGTCTAGTTTACTCTTCAGAGTTCATTCATATAAAATATGAACACTTCCGCAGAGATACTTTTTGTGCTTTTCTGTTAGCTTTTCCCATTAATTTATACTGTTAGTTTTCCGTGTTATTTTCTTGTTTCTGTTCCATTTTGGAATTTTTTTTCTCTCAGTTAAGCGTAAAGCTATTTATTCTTCAATACTGTGGGATAAAAAAATCTCTCTTGTTGTGGCTGAAATTAAGTTGTCTTCTAGGTTAGGAATTCAGCTGTGAGGACCCTATTTCAGACTCTTGGGATTCATGGGCATAAACTGTCAACAAGTATGTGGGAGGATTGTCTTTGGAATTATGTTTTCCCTACACTAAATCGGGCTTCTCATATGGTAAGTAAGGTTGTACATTGAAAATAATAGTTCTTTGCCAGGTTGTTTGCTGGATTTAGTCTTTTTGGCTTGTAGGCTGAAACTTCATCAAAAGATGAATGGCAAGGGAAAGAACTGGGAACTAGAGGAGGAAAGGCAGTTCACATGCTCATACATCATAGGTATGTGGAATTTTCTCGTTTAATTGATGCTGAACTTATATTGTTTTTTCAGTTATACAATCTCCTATGTAATTGCAGTCGAAATACAGCTCAGAAACAGTGGGATGAGACACTTGTGCTGGTCCTTGGAGGAGTAGCGAGGCTACTACGTGCCTTCTTTCCTTTTCTCAAAAGCTTAAACAATTTCTGGTCAGGTTGGTTTTTGATTTGAGTTTGATACATGGGACATGTTATTTTTACGGTTTCCAAGTTCCAATAAATGTCATGAAATAATTTTGATCTTGACAGGATGGGAATCTTTGATCCAGTTTGTAAAGAATAGCGTATTAAATGGTAGCAAAGAGGTTGCTCTAGCAGCATTGAATTGCTTGCAGACAACTGTTCTTTCTCATTCTCAAAAGGTAATCATTAAATAATGCAAACTAGTGGCACTATTTCATTAACCAAGTAAACAATTTTTGTTACATGTGGTTTGGCTGACTTGTGTTTAAATTTCAAAAGCATAAGAAAGTAGGATTGTTTGAAAGATATCTTTTAGGTGCTGAAGTTATTCTTTGAATCAGGGGAACCTGCCGATGCCTTACCTTAATTCAGTGTTAGATGTGTATGAGTTTCTTCTTCAAAAGTCACCAAACTACACTGGTAATGCAGCTGTTAAGGTGAAGCAAGAGATTTTACATGGTCTAGGTAATGCACCTTTTGGATAGCATTAATGATTATGATTAAGAGTAATTTAGGTATGAATCCTTGGTCTGAATAATATGATTCAGAGATGTACTGTTTTTCTGACTAAACTATTTTTTTTCTCTTGACATGCTTGTGTTTTTGTGGATCTCAACTTTTGACAGGAGAACTGTATGTTCAAGCACACATGATGTTTGACGAGCGCATGTACAGACAACTGCTAAGAATCATAGAGTTTACAGTTACGCAAGCCTCAAAAATTGATGACAATTGTGATACCGACTCTGTAAGTTGATATACTGCTCATCATCATTGCTTTTGCCTATTGAGTAGGATTCTTAATCTTCTCTATTTTGTCTAACCATGGAAAATAAGTTAATTGGAAAGGGGAAGCAATATTTAACCACCTCTCTGTTTTCGTAACAGAGGAGTTGAATTTTGACATTTAGATGATAGTATATGATGTGAATGATTGTAATTAAATGCAATTTGCTGATTAGTGATTACTTCATTACACATTGATTGATTAGCTGCGAGTTGCAATTTCAGCCTTTATTGTTAAAAATTTGGTTTGTCATGTATTTTTGGCGATGGCAGACACAGCAAACATGTGTCAACAGTGACATGAAGTCATGCTATAGATGTATCTTCACATAAACCCACCAAAAGTGAGATCCCCCAAGAATAAAAGAGATTGGGGTAAGTCCAGAAAAGGAACATAGACATCCATTTTAAGGGAGAGATTTTAAAAAGGAGTGGAAAGTACAGATCTATAAAACAACTAGACCTGTTCAGAATTCTAGATCTGTTCTGGGTGTACATGCAACGGCTACTTTTCTCCCTTCCAAACACATATATAGCCTTGCTACAAAGGTCATCATCCCCCTAACAGAACTCGAAATTTTAACAAGTGGAATCTCACTAAATGTAATCAACATTTCCTTTCTTTCCTCTCCCACAAGACCTAAACTTTGAGCATTTTAAGGCTTATAGTCACCGTATTCAACGGCAAATCAGGCTTCAAATCTTTTAATGATGAGGATGGGTATAATAATTCTCTGCTTGTGGGGGTGAAGACTTGATATATAGATTTTGTTTTACTTGATTTTGATTGATTGTGCTTTTCTCTATTTTTACTTTTAGCATAAGCATGATGACTTAGAACTACTCATTTTATCCTCTAACTTATTGCTGCGATGTTTTTCAGTGTGATTATCTTTTAAATAGAGTTGACTATTTCTTTCTATCTTTGTTACATTTTCCGAAGGTGCTCGTTTGCGCCATGACTCCAAGACAGGGTTGTGCCTTGTGCCCTTAGTAACATTTTTTTGGGATTTATTTAGTACATATTTTTTTTACAAGTTTCTCTTATTTCCTGTATTAAAACACCATGTCAGTTGCCAGACTCAATACTTCTGCCCATGTTTATCAAACTTGGAAATAAATTTTAGAACTTATGAATGGCTTTATAATTTTTTGCCTATTTACTGTAGGTTCCTTTCAGTTTGAAATTTCTTCCTTTTCCCTTTCTCTAGGGATATGTTCCACATGTGCTGCGTACTGTACTGGAAACATTACCATTTTTACGTCCAAGTGAACATCTTTCTTCAATGTGGCCTATTCTCCTTCGGGAGCTTTTGCTATATCTTCCAATGCCACCTTCTCTTTCACATAATGAGGAAGATGAAGTCGAGCCAACAAAGAGTAGCAACTTTTCTTCAGGTATAGAGATGTTACTTTAATGACCTGGGTTATGATTGCATTGTATCTAAAAAGAACAAAAACTTCAAATTTTCTGTTTGGTTTTCAGATGATAGAAAAACAAAATACAATTCCACCAATGGTACTCCCTCCCTATCCTCAAGAAGACAAGAAGCTCTGTCTTCACAAAGCACTGGATCAACCCAAACAATTGCCATCCGAAGTAATGTGTTTTCAGAAAAGATTATTCCTATTCTGGTGGACCTTTGCCTGCAGGCTCCAGCTGCTGAAAAGTATATCATATATCCTGAAATTGTGCAAAGTCTTGGAAGGTATGAAGTGATTTCTGCCTTTCTCGTGACCTGTGTGCATCATGCATATGCAACCTATATGCACACTTGAAGTTTGGCAACCTGGAAAAAAGCTGAGCAGCCATCTTGCATTATATCATTCTTGTATATGATTGACTTATTTTTCTTGTTCATACTGATATTTAATCATTTTGAAGTGACACTATTGAGGTTCCCTTGTAGGTGTATGATAACAAGAAGAGAAAGTCCAGATGGCGCACTTTGGAGATTAGCTATTGAAGGTTTCAGCCGCATACTAGTTGATGATATCTGCAACTTAAACATGAACTCTGGACCACATTCAAGTGCTAATAGGCCTGCACAAATGCGTATCTGGAAAGAAGCTGCTGATGTTTATGAAATATTCTTAGTGGGTTATTGTGGTCGAGCACTTCCATCCAATTCTCTATCTGCTGTGACAATTAAGGCGGATGAGGCCCTTGAGATGAGCATCTTAAACACTCTGGGAGACAAGATTCTTAAGTCTCCAATTGATGCACCTGTTGATGTAATTTTCTCACTATTTTTAACATGCTGGTCGTTTTAGTTGCACGCATGAGGATTAGATTGGATTGCTAGTATGGATGGAGGAAAAAGCCTAGTTTGAAGCTCGTCCTCTTTCTCATTCATCTACAACTATGAAGATGAAATACAGAGGAAATGAGCAATGAACTTCAAAGACTGACACACTACTATGTAGAATTGGAATCTGATATTACTGATATTTGTTTCACATTTTTCCTGATAGCACTGATTTTTTCCTCAGATTCTACAACGCTTAATTGCCACTGTAGACCGTTGTGCATCACGGACCTGCTCTTTGCCTGTTGAAACTGTGGAGCTTATGCCTTCCTACTGTAGCAGATTTTCATTAACTTGCTTGCAAAAGTTATTTTCCTTGAGCTGGTAATATGTTCCTCTAGAGATCTTTTAACCTGTTATTTCAGGATTTTTGCTTTGTAAATTTCTTTACAGCATCTCCTAATGCAACAATTGTATAGATCAAATATGTATCGCTGTACTTTATATGTGCCTATAACTCCGGCTACCAATGAGACTGGTCAAGTAGAAAATGTATTATACTTGTAATTTCTAAAACATTAGATCGAATCTGCCAAATTATTGTAATAAAAACATCTTCAAGTCATCTTTAGGCTCTTCATATTTCTTCTCTTCCGATTCATTTCATTTTAAGGTCTAATTTTTCCTCATACAATATATCTCAGTTTCAACGGTGAAGCAGATGATTGGAACTCAACAAGATCCGAAGTCAGTAAAATTTCAGTCACAGTTCTCATGACCAGATGTGAATACATCTTGAATAGATTTTTGATTGATGAAAATGACCTAGGTCAGTTAATTCTGAACCTTTATGTGCCTGTTTAGCCAACTTAATGAGCTTAAGTTCATTTTTTTCAACTTTGTTGGATTTGCTCCTACAGGTGAGCGTCCTCTGCCGAGAGCAAGGCTTGAAGAAATTATTTATGTTCTTCAAGAACTGGCCCGTCTGACAATTCATTCAGAAACAGCCACTGTTCTTCCTTTGCATCTGCATCTGAAAAGTGGCCTAAGAGAGGAGAATCATGACAGGCATCCTCATCTACTTGTTCTATTTCCTTCCTTTTGTGAGCTTGTTATATCCAGGTAAGAAATATTTTGAACAGTAGTTGAATGACCTTAATGATTAGAAGTGATCTGTTTCAAATTACACATGCCAGCTGCACAAGTATCTTTCTATAACGATGATAATATAATGCACATTGAAATTATAAATTAGTAGTACCCAGAGTATACATTTTATTCAAATTTCATACCCCGAATCTTTTCTCGTCCATATTTTGAGATCCAAATTATATATTTGATTTAGTTTTGGTCCATTCTGTCCTGTCACTGTTAATTCACTGACATGACAATGACCGAAGTTTTCAAAGTAATAGAATTGTATACATTGTGTATCAAAATTGAACAACATGAGTACTTTCGGTACTAAACTCTAGAAAAAGTGTTTCGGATACTATTTTCTAATGAAACTTATACTTTAGGGTGCCATTTTTGAACAATTTCCATTAACTAATGCCTGCATGGCATTCTAATGGGAGATGCATCTGACAGAAACCAAGAGATATGTAGTTCATTCATATTTCCTGATTGCTCTTTTATGGATCTCAGGGAATCAAGAGTAAGAGAGCTAGTCCAAGTATTGCTTAGACTTATCACTAAAGAATTGGCACTTGAAAGGATTTGCTCATCTACTTGACACATCGCCGAATGATGTTTTAGTAGGATTGGTCCTTTGCTGGTACGAGATATAGAGGTCATTCGCCATCTGCCATTATTCAATGTATAATTTGTAAATCAGAGGAATATATGTACATGTTGTATCAACCTCGGCCTCAGTCTCAACTTTGGTCATGACATGAATCAGTTTTGTGATTTGACTCTTCCTTACATTTCCATCCTCAATGTTTCAAAAGTGTATACAGTTTACATCAACCTAGAACAATATTCAATGAGTTCTTGTAACTCTTTTTTGGTGGGAAATTTTTAGCTTGTAGCCTTCAGATTGAAATAAGAAATGCTTATGGAGGAACTTTATTTGTATGGTTTTGAGTTGAGCTGAGCTTATTAAATGAAGATCATGGTAAAAGTGAAAATTCAGATGATGGATCTTTAAATAATCTGTCAGTTTTTCTTCTTAAAAGAGTTGTGTCCATACTTGAATTTTGGTTTTGACTCGTTAAATTTGAAATGATATTTTAGATTATTAGATTTTTGTATTTGGATGAATTTCTTTTTGTTCTCAACTATTTATAAAAGGAAAAAACGACAAAAAACTTATGATTATATCATTTGCAGGTAAATATTCATGAATTTCATTTGTGAGATGTTATAAGCGTGACTTGATAAACTTAGTCTAGTTTTTTAATTCAATTTCATTTGTGACTCTTCGTGCTCTGGAACATATAGATCCATTCATGCTGCTTAATCATTAACCACTGATCATGTCATTTTGATGTAAATAACATGATTTAGTGTTTTAGATTAGATGAGTAGAGTAGACATAGACATTAACGACGACGTTTCAAGGTGTAAGAAAGAGCGTATGGTTCGTATCGTAGTAGCTGCTAAATTCTTAGGCCGAGAGAGAAAAGAGCAGAAGCAGGAACAAATATGCAGATGCTGAACAGGATTTGCAGGAAAAACCATACTTCTTCTTCGTCGTCGACGAGTTCATTTCCTCTGGATATCGATCTCAGTTCCGATGCCGTTCCATCTCCTCCACGACTCAGCTTCAGTTCTCGTGGATCGACTCCATCAAAGGCGCATTTACCGGCAACAAGACCTCAGCCGACACCCCCCCTCGTACAGCCGACGAGCTTCAGTCGTTCACCCTCCCTCGTACGTCTCTTCCCGCCAATAACCTCCTCTTTCCTCTCTTAAGTAACTGTACTCGTACTTTGTGAATTGATTGATTGACTTACTCTTTTTTTGTTGTTGAAGAATTTGCTGATGAATTGAAGAATGCGAGGAGGTTGGGGAAATTCAAGGAGTACATAGTTGGCCGAAGCAGTGAGGCCACATTTGCTGATGCTTTTGAGAGGCAGGAAGCAATTATTCGATACCTCGGCAACATTGATCCCACTGGAGAGGTTGTTTGCTTCTTATTTTTTTCTATTCTAATTCGTTTTTTTAAGAAAAAAAAATCCATTTTAGTTCTTAGATATCAACACTGCTATTACTTTGTTTACAATTTGTTTCCTTTTGCTCT
>JAYMTO010000048.1:0-20390 GCA_036898065.1 California macrophylla | reverse complement strand
CCGATGGTCTCCGATCGCGGTTTGAACGGGTTGGATGCGGGTTCGACCCGCACAACCGCAGATTTATGCAAGTACGAAACAAATGAAGAGAACGAAAGAGATCTATTACCTGTCGGAGCTCCGTTGCCGTCGTCGCCTCCATGTCTTCTTCTTCCTCCTCAGATCCTGAAAACCCAAATTCAGAATCCAAAACCCTAGAAACCCAACAACCCAATAATCCCTCATTAATGGACGCCAGAGATCCAGAAAAGGAGAAGCTTGCGGACGACACGGAGCAATCGGAGTCCCGTAGCGAAGATCAAGGGGCGGAAGGGGAAGAGGAGGAGGGAGAGTGTGGGTTTTGCTTGTTCATGAAGGGGGGTGGGTGCAAAGACACTTTCATAGCCTGGGAAGATTGCATCAAAGAGGCGGAAGAGAAAAAAGTTGATATTGTCGAGAAATGCGCTGAGGTCACTGCCACTCTGAGGCAGTGTATGGAGGCCCACAATGACTACTACGCACCGTTGCTTCAGGCGGAGAAGGACTTGGAGGAGCAGGCCAAGAAGGAGTTGCAGGAGGAAGAGGAGGCTCGAAAGGTTGCTGAGGAATCGGAACAGCGAGAGGCTTCTAGCGAGTGAAGGCTTATAGGTGCTTCTTGATCATTGTTTTATTGTTATTTTTGCAATTAATTTGTGGGAATCTGAGGATACTTTGATCTATTTTTTTATAGATATGAAAATGTCAATTTAGAGGATCATGAGCTAGGTGGGTTTTTAGCTGATCTCATTTGTGCTATTCTTGGAATAACTTTGGATGGGGTTTTCACTCTGAATTCATCCATAGACATGTACTTTGTTTACTATAAACTCGGTAACTTTTTGCATATCATGGTTTTGCTTTGATGAGCCAATCACTGTTTTTGGGTTTTAGTTGTTTGATTTGGTTGATGGGGTTTTTCTGATATCAGAATGACTGAGTTTCGCCCATTTGTATGATGGTTTATGTACTGAATGCTAACTCGACCTATTTGCACGACGAGAGTGTATATGACCCAGTCATTCGCTAGCATATTGAACTGTGCCATTGTTTTGATTTTACAAACTTGAGAGCTTATGTGCATGCTTGAGAGATTAGGAAGGGTGAGCAAGTGGCACACGGAGAGAGAGAGAGAGGTTAGTAGTAGGGGTACAGTTTATCTGCACAGAATTCAAGCTTTAGGCATAGCCATAAGCAAACTCCGGAACGTGATTATATTGCTTTGAAGTAGAACTATAGTAGATCATATAGTGAAATCTTACATTCAGTTGGAAAGATAGAAAGAAAACCTTTTGGAGTGAGTTGGGGTATCTTGACAATGACTAAGGTGTTACTGCTAAACTAACTGAGTGACTGGTAATAGCTGGTTGATGGAGGTTGGATTGGAAATGCATCATTCCAGGTACATTGGCATTGCATCTCTGAGTGATTGATTTGTGTCATTCAGATTCACTGTGTTTACTTTCCGTGCAAGTGTGATTCTGTGTAACTGGAGAGTTATTATAAGTTTCTTGTTCTACACATCTGACCCTCTTCATTTTGGTTGGCATTTGATATTTACATTCCTTTTTTTCGATCAATTTTCAAGTTCAATGAACACATAGAACAAACATCCAAATAGAGCGATGATGGACTTCCCACTTCCCACCATCATCGTATTTGAACCTCTTGAAAGAGATGGCAAGCGTAAGAATAAGGCATAGTCTTCAACATTAAGCTCTAAAAAGAAAAGAGGAAGAAGAAGGTTGGGGTTAGGGACAAGTTGATTATTTCCGGGATGGTGCCTTTGTGAGTCAGGCCTATATGCGGAGGCTTGTACCGGTCCCATTAATTATGTGGGACCCACTATTCTCTCCATTACCATAACAACTGACGCTGCAACAAGCTACTATCATTTTCGGATCCAACTTCAAATCTTCTTCCCTTATTGGATTCTTTTTGTTACTACTTTTCTTTATGTACTGGTCTCTTAATATCATCCAGATTCGTATATGTTGCTTAGTTTTCTAGTTTGGTTTCAACATTATGTCGATATAATTTGCCTCAACTAACACTCTAATAAACATTAACATGTCATTTCATTTTTATTTGAAAAAATTCAGATAACTATACTTAAATAACAACGTTTTCAGCTAACTACCCTCGTTTCAATCAACCCCTTTAACTACCAAAAATCGCTAAAAATTCTTTCTGTCTCTCACGACGTTAACTGTTCAGTCAAAAATCTGATGATTTTTTAATGACCAAGTTACCCTAAGACTTTCTTCTTCTTCATTTTGCTATATATGAACTCCTTCACGTCCTTGTTCATAAATCCAGATGCAAAAACACTAACAAAGATTATATCGAACTTCAATAAAAAATCAAAATCTGATTTTGATAAAACTTTAATGAAACATAAATTATAAACTCCTAAAATTTCAAACATCAAATTTGAGAACCCTAAAACAAAATCCCGAAAATCTCAAATCTCCAAATCAAAACCCATTGCTTTTCTCAAGTTCTTCAGATGAGAAGAAGCCTTAGTCCTCCCACATTGGCGTCGACTCTCTTCTTGTACTCTGTGGTGATCGATGAGGAGCTCAAGGGTTCAAAGGTTTCTTGCAAGGAGGAGAAATCCTCCCCGTTGCCGGTGATAACCGAGAGCGACAGGTCAGCAGGGTCTTCACCGTTATCCGCCATGGCGAAGCTCGGCTGTCGCATAAGGTTATGGCTCCGCCTATCTCTTCGACCATGATATTTACACTGACGGTCGGATCTCGGATCTTGGTTCAGGGTATCAATGGTGTTTTGTTCATGGCGGAGGAGGCGGAGCAGAAAGCAACTTCGGGCGCGATGAAATTTCAGAAATTGGGGATTAGGTTTTTGTTATAGAAATTTGGGGAGTTTTGTAAATCTAATTCATTTTAAACCTAAATAATTTTTCAGAAATTTAAAATATTCGATTAATAAATTTAATTTATATATATGATTTTAGATTTTTTTTTTTGTTTTGTATTGAATTTTCTGATAATATCATGAATTTTTTGACAATGTTATGAGTTTTTCGTTGATGTTCATATGAGTTCATATTGAGCAAAATGAAGAAACAGAAAGTCCGAGGTAGTTTGATCATTAAAAAATTCTCAAATTTTTGACCGAATAGTTAACGCTGCGAGGGATGAAAGTTGTGGATACTCTTAATATCATCCAGATTCGTATATGTTGCTTAGTTTTCTAGTTTGGTTTCAACGTTATGTCGACAACAACACTCTAATATACATTAATATGTCTTTTCATTTTTATTTTATTATCTAACTAAGAATGATAAGAAAATTATTTCAAAAAAAAGAAAAGAAAGAACGATCATAAAATAGTAAGTGGCACGTAACACGCAGGGCAGGCATATAAACCAGTGCACATTTCTGTTTCAGTTTCCAAGTGGAAGAGAAGCACACAGAGCCAACAACACTGTGGCTATGGCTATGGCCATGGCTGCTACAGTCTCAATCTGCCGTACGGTTTTCTCCACCTTCCCTCCCCGCTCGGATCCCTAACATTCTGGATTCTCCGCCAAATCTGGATCCTTGCTTTCTGCCACTTCCTCTTCTCTCATCTTAATGTTCCCTCCAAACTTTGTCCGTCGCAACTGCAGCAACATCGGCGTCTCCCAAATCGTCGCCGCTTCTTGGGCCAACAATGCTCTCCGGTCGCCCTCTTCCTCTGATCCCACGGTAGTTGCGAATGGCTCTTATAAAGTACAGTTGGGTGTAGACAAGGCCGCATTTTTGCGCTCCGATAGGACCATTGCAGTTCATGCTGGTGGGTTTACTATGTTTCTTTTTCACTTTTATCTTTCTGATTTGGCAGCTTTAAACATTGATTCTGCCACTTAAGAGAATATAAGCTGGTGCTGTTGTTACTTGTTAGCAAGTTTTTTTTTATTGATAATAAAATATTTCTCCATGTATTTTTTTTTGCAGGTGAAAGATTAGGTCGTGGTATAGTTACAGATGCAATAGCCACTCCAGTTCTCAACACTTCTGCTTACTTCTTCAAGAGATTATTGATTTCAAAAAGTATGATTTTTGTTTATTAAAAAACTCTTTCTTTTACCTCCATTGTTGTCTTACTTGCCCTGTTGAAAGTTGTCAATTAGTCAGGTTATAGATATTAGCTGATTGGAAATTAAGGATAGATTTAGATTGGGAATTTAGGTTGAGTATTTTAATCTGAGGAGAAAATGCGTTGCCTGATATATTTCCCTGTCCCTCTTAGGAGGGACGCCATGCAAGTTTTGAGTATGGACGCTATGGAAATCCAACGACAGTGGTTGCAGAGGAAAAGATAAGGTTTGCTTGCTCTCCATTTTCAATTTTGTTTGCTATATTGTAAGTTGTAAGTTGTAAACTCCCCCAACAACCAAATTCGGTTCCCTGTCTCAAACCACTATAAAGGAGGAGGGTTCTTGTTAGGCTTGTGACAACCGGACATAAAACCAATGACACATCCTTGTGCTATAAACCATAGCATATAAAGCCTACCCCAATTGATTGAGAAAGGGCTAAGTTTAAGAAGAAGATATTGTAAGTTCTCTGTTTCAGACTCAGACAGTAATTCAATGTTCTTTATATTGAACAGTGCACTTGAAGGAGCTGAGACCACTATGATAATGGCATCTGGGATGTGTGTCAAAATTGTTATGTTTCTAGCACTGGTTCCTGCTGGTGGGCATATAGTGACAACAACAGATTGCTACAGGAAGACTAGAATTTTCATTGAAACTGTCCTCCCCAAGATGTGAACCAATGTGGGTTCTTTGTTCTTTCAATATTACTCTGTTTCTACCAGTTTTGTAATGGCACTATATTTTTGCATGCATGTGTTATGGCATCGGGGTAGCAAAGCAAACCAGTTTTCATTCTTTTCCTTTATAAATGCACTCAGGTGGTTTTCTGCTGCATAAACATTTTTTTCATTGGAAGGTAAAGTTTTTCAGTCAAAGCTTGGACACATGCTTTCATTGGACCTTCTTGTTTGTTTCTACTGGAATGGTGGTTCTCATTAGTATATTACCCTCTTAAGTATCACTTTTTGTTGAATGCTGATGTCACACGAGGTGCATATACTATTATATTCTCTGTGCTGGCGTTCTCTCTAGATCTGGACTTTACTTTAACAGTTCATCCTTTGCTATAGGAATTTCAGTAATTAGGTAATTGGAAGGCACATGATCTCATTTGATGGGTGTTTTGCCTTATCCTTACTATAACTAAATCATCTTTGTAATTTTACGCAAGTGTATGTTTTAAGTGTATATGGCATGTTGTTGGTGCTATTTGGTTTATCCAGGCAAATTGCAGCAAGCCTTGAAAAACTAAGTTGTTTTGCTTTTCTGCATATACAAGTTGCATCCAAAAGAAATGCTAAAAATCTTTTGATGATGACCATTCTTTTCTCCTGTTCAACCTTTTCAAGGTGAAGGATTTTAATTATGAAACTTACTATTGACTTTGCACAGGCCACTGTCATTGATCCTGTTGATATGGATTCCTTGAGATCTGCTCTGGATGAAAATAATGTGAGTGATTTTTATGGCTATCTCTTACTGATTTTGTTAGCCAGGATGCAATCTTTTTATAAAAGGTTACACAACCTGACCGAGTAATGTGTATTTGTTGCAGGTTACACTTTTCTTTACTGAATCGCCAACTAATCCATTCCTCCATTGTGTTGACATTGAGTTGGTATCAAAGCTTTGCAGCAGCAAGGGTGCACTGGTTTGTGTTGATGGAACATTTGCAACACCTATAAACCAAAAGGCCCTGTCCCTTGGCGCTGATCTAGTTTTGCATTCTATGACAAAATATATTGCAGGTCACAACATTGTAAGTATGCTGCTGTTGAATATATTAGTTGAAGTCTTCACGGGTTCTTTATAGTTTTTGCTGATATTTGATATATCTAACAAATAAGAATGATTACTATTACAGGTTCTTGGTGGTTGCATCAGTGGTTATGAAAAGCTAGTCGCTCCAATTCGTAAAATGCATCACATTCTGGGTGGTGCTCTTATAATCCAGTAAGTTAATGATTATTGGGTACTTGGGAATTGGGAATATCTAGAGTTATTGCTCGAACCGAGAATGAGCAAAGCAATATGACTAACAATGATACATTGGTTGTTTGCATGATTATAAATGTCTTAACCACTTGAGATAAATGCATTGTTGAGGCTTTGTCCTGGTACTCGTTTTTCATCTTTAGGAAGCTCGCTATCCAATTCCTAGCTCTTCAATAAACTCAGCATGCATCCAAAAGATTATTGCGGTCCTTAATATCAACTTCTCTTAATATATTAGTATCCATAAAGTTTTATGGTCTGTTATACACAAGTAGAGAAAGTAATAACAAACTATATTGGACGAGGTTACAAGGAAACAAACAACTAAATATGAAGTTCATCCACTGACTTCTTTGAGTTGAGTTGAGTGCAAAATGTTACAGAGAATGAAAAAAATGCTTAAACTAATTATGAAGGTTTCTTGCTTGTTTTATTTTGAGTGTTGGAAATTAAACTACATTAGTAGGATAGCTAGTTGCTTTTAAGCATCGGTTTGCTTTTCCATACACCTTGGGAAACTGACATGAAGGCCTTGCAGGTTACACATGTCTACTATCCGGGGCTTGTTAGTCATCCCGAGCATCATATTTCCAAGCAACAAATGACTGGTTTTGGTGGTATGGTTAGTTTTGAGGTGTGTGCACTGCTTGATTCCATATGCCACTCCGCTGTAGCAACCGATATTTTGGGCGGTATACCAATTTTTCATGCTTTGTTGTTGTTTACTTTACAGATTGATGGAGACTTGCTGACTACAGCTAAGTTCATTGATGCCTTAAATATTCCCTACATAGCTCCTTCCTTTGGAGGCTGTGAAAGCATTGTGGATTAGCCTGCAATAATGTCATACTGCTAATTATTCCCTTTACTCCTTCAAATGGTCATTTGGATTATTAAGTCAGTGAAAGTTTGGTCTGCTAGTGGTTCAGCAAGTTTTAAATGTAAAAGCATAGTGCTGAGAGTAGAGGCAAAAAGTTAATACAGGAATTGCATAGTAAGTAGTCTTTGTGTGAAGGGTGGATGGTTTTTTTGATATGTTGAAAGCAAATTATAATTGTTTGTATCCTTGTTCTTGTTATTAATCAGGGATCTGGCTCAGTCTGAGAGAGCTAAATATGCGATCAAGGACAACTTAGTCAGATTCAGCTTCGGAGTTGAAGACTTGGATGACTTAAAGGATGATATCCTTCAGGCACTGGAGAGCATATAGGATGAGTAGCTTTACATTTTGTTTTCGTCAAGCACGTTTTATGATACTTATATTAAGCGTTCTCTTCTAATTTCGAACAATGTTTCATTTTCGCGAATCATCATCGCCTGTTAATCAAACGTGCAAGTCGGCGAGGATTGAATTTTTCCAATAATTCGTCCCTATATATTTCTCTGATTGAACCTTTGAAAAGAATGTATAGTAACGACTTGGTGGGGAACTTATCAACAAGTGCTCACCTTGATATTTTGAAGTAGTTGAAGAATTCATTAAGCTTGATTCTTGGAGTTGTTGAAGAATTAATGCGAAATGAATGATTTAAGAGAGGGACTCTTCCCTTATCTCTTCATTGGTGTCATTAAATTCTGGGCCGGAGAACCAGAAGGCTTTTGCGAATAACCTTGCCATGCATGGTAAATCGGTAAGCACTTCATCAGTAGAGCTGTACTGTATTTATTTTTACTTGCATAATATTTCTCTGTTTCAGTCACAATCACATTGCTTTCATCATTGAATGATTATATGGCAATTTAGAAAATTCATCTCTTTTAACATACCCAAGAAACTGGAGTCATTTTCTAACCTTACCTTGTTTGTTTTCTTGCAGTTGCAGAACCCTTCGAGCAGGGCCTACTCCTCTTTGTCATCGTCTTCATCCTAGTTGAATGGCAATGGCACTGACTTGAATGCACGGTACTTGCCTACATTGTTCAAATGCTCATTCTCCAATCTATTCACACCAACAATCAACTGTTAGACACTAGTACTGATTCATTTGATCTACCTTAGCTGTCGAGTTATTATTACCTGAAGAAATTCCAGATGCCGTGACGAATGATCTCAAGACAAGCAACAGTTTTGCTTACCGCTTCTGGATGCAAGGAAAGCGTGATACCCACCACTGTCTGCAACCAGGCAAATCTCAGCAGCACATTAGCCACCTGCAAGTTATAGAGGTAACAGTGAAGAAGTTACTGTCTCGTGACCTGAATTCGTGGATATTTCTGGGTATTGATCTTGCGCTTACCATGGCGATGTAGTAGACTTTTTTGTGAGGGACGAGAAGTTTGTCTCTCAACCAACGGTTCTTGGAAGTGCGGTTAAGAACACCCCAGTCGTGGACAAAGTCCCACCAAGTGCAGTAAGTTGCTGCAATGGCTGACACGATTCCGGCAACTATCTTCCAACCAATTTCAGGGCTGAGATGGACGGCTAATCTCAAGCATACTGCCACTGTCGTCAAGAAATATTTGAGTCCGTTCCAGCCTTGCTCCACGCTCTTCTCTTCGAAGAATCTTCTGATGCACTGTAGGAGGCGAACCGAGTATGGAATCACTGCAACGATGAAGGTGAAACTGAAAGTATTGTAAACATCAGATGGATCGCATTTGTTCTTTCTGTGCTTGAAATCCTCCCAAATGTAGTAGCAAACGTAGGATTGGAGACTCCTGAAGGCTTGCACCTGGCTCGTCAACTGATCCCCCAGGAAGAAATCCGGGAGGGTGACCTTGTAGAGAGGAGCACATATGCAGTGGAACAGGCATGTCAAGAAGAAGTAGCGGGTCGTTTTGTACAGTATATTGAAGGGCAAGAACAAGATGACGAATATGAACTGCAGAAAAGAGAAAGCCGATTCATCAGTTTTACGCACCTACTTTCACCTAAGGGACTGTTTCCTGTAATGACCCTTACCACAATCAAGAAGAGAGGTAGGAGCTCAGTGAAAGCTCCATAATCTCTGGTTAGGGTCAAGCTGCATATTGAGATTCGATAGAACGCAGAGCAGTGCCAATACTGCAATGCCGAAACCAACCAGCAAAACTTCTCTGTATCCCAACTCGGTCCCTTGCTTAAACCCAAATATGAAGGCGTAGTTCTACATATATTAAGTTGAACAGCTTAGTTTCAGACTTTTGTTTGTTTCTTAAGCAATCTTAAATCATATCATTTACCTGTAAAGTGGAAACATTGTGTCCATGTATATCGTTGCGTTTTCATCAGCTGCGACCTTTCGGACTCGTATGACATAAATTAGTGCAATAAGAAGAGCCGATGCGCATACGGCAAAGTAACCTGCACAATTTTGCATTTCAGTATGTGAAACTGAGGTAAGCATTTCAATTTATGCAAAAATGGAGTAACATTACATACAGACGAGAATGTTGTTCTATGCCTCTCCCTCCTTGCTATCGGTCTCAGTATGCTCATTCCCTTGGCTCGATTTGAGTTCGAGAAGTGCTTTATGAATGTAGCTTCAACTGCCCATGAGCTTGGTCACCTCGTCGGAGCTCCCAGTGTACGAGCTGTCCACCATCTTCATGTAAGCTTTTGATGCGCTTCTCGATGTGATCTGAAACAATTCATGAGTTGTAGCGATTAATCGATATGAGTTTTGGATTGAAATATGATATATTTGATGTACCTCGTCATATTTCTTCATGATCTTTGAAAATGCAAGCATGTTCAAGAAGCTGAAGCTCTTGAGAAGCCTGAGCTTCTGAAAGAACTCAACGAAAGCCCTCTGGAGCTGTTCCTCAACCCTCCTAAGATTCTCCCTCGTGAAGCTGATCTCTGTGTGTCCCGGAACCTTGAGAACTCCTTTAATGGTGGACCTCGGAGTCTCGAAATGGTTGTTTATTTTCACGTTTCTTAGTACCTCCAATGGCGCTATTCTTGTCGGAAACTTAATTTTTTTCAGTAACGTTGCTACTCTTGATTTCCACCATTTCTTCTTCCACCGATTCGTCCCTCTCGTGAATGCTAGTCCCTTGGTCGATTACATCCATCTGAAATCTTCCTGGAAAAACCAACCAAAACCTAGAATTCAGAAGGAAAAAAAACATCTCAAAACTAGAGCGACCCTAGGAAAAAAACCCAGAGGATCTTGATAACTTACTGCTTGCTGAGGGCTTGGTGCTAGCCGATTTTCTAGCTCCGATGGGAGTAGAGGCGGAGATGGCGACATCGGAGGCAAGGCGGGTGATTTCAGCTTTCCGGTCAAAAACATCCGATGGGTTTTCGACCTTGACCCGGAAAGCAATAAGAGCATCCATTTGTTTGCCGAGCATCTCAGCTTCGTTGACGACCTCGGAGACCTTGGCTCTGTAAAATTTGTCGACCTTGTTCAACTCGTGGTGAAGCCTCCTGAAGTAGACGAGCTCGTACTCTCCGCCGTCTTCGGAGGACATGCGGAAGGTGATCTCGTAGCTGGGAGCTCCGTCTCTGATGAAGGAGTTAACAAGAGATGTCATCCATTACCTCATCTTCCTCCTCTGCTCTACTACACATTCTATCTCCGTGGTTTATCAATTGGAAAGTGATCCACCCAAAACTTGTGTTAGATTTTGCTACCTTCATTTGCTTTTTCAGTGGTTTATCAATTCTAAACGAGACTCTTATACATAGGAAAGCTGTCGGAAGTTATGGGAATCCGATTTCACATATAATCCCAGGCTATTTGCTATTTGCAATGATCTCTGGCATCTCCTTTTACACCAGTCCCTGGCACGTGACCAAGTGATTTGTTTATTGTCCCCTCCCCTCCATCATTTACGATCCGCCATATGCGTGAGTGAGGGTTGATTGGCTCCGCTACCGGAGACTTCTCTAATTGTCTTCATCTTAATAATATTTACATGTAACTTGCCCAATCTCTTTCATGTCATATTGTCATATGTCAAACATAACAAGTTTTATTCCCCTATGTATATATTTTTTGATTGATTGAACATAAATAATAATTAATCGTGTTTTGTTCTTAACTTTACTAGGTCAAAAAGAAAACAAGTGTTTTAATGACGTTGAATTAGCCCCTCAACTACTACTTTACCACCCATTAATACTATCTATCTTTTGAATTTAAATTATCAACAATCGATCCCACGACATTTCAGACATTAAATATTGTGATAAATATATTTAAACTGAATTAAAATTTCAAAAAATTGTTATTTTTTCAATATATATTTAGATTTCTATACAGAGAGATCTACAAAGGTATGTCCCCAATTGCTATAGTAAAGTATCAATGTCCACAAGAGTAAAGAGCTGCAATATATATTGAATAATTATCCTTCACACATCCGGCCGTCTCTTAAATGTCATTCTTAAGTATGGTTTAGTTTCCATTGGGAATATTCTTTTGGGCATGGATAGAGAAGGTTCAACAATTAAACCATTTTCCTCTAATAAGCTTAATTCACGAACAACCCTTGCAATAGATATCGCCGATTCATCATTTATATGATCAATTATGTGTTAAATTTAGTTCTTTCTTCTCATATCGTCGATTATATTATTGATCCATTGACAATGTCGGCTGTGATACCTTAGAATAAGGTTGACTTGATTTTGTTCTTAGTGACAGTCTTAGAATTTTGGAGATGGCCTTGTTGGGGATGTTTGTATACAAGTAATTATGTATTTTTTGTATGTAATTAGTGCAGAATCTTACTCGACTTTTTACAAAAAAAATTATACCAACTACAAAAAAAAGTATAGGATTGAGATTAATCATTTAAAAAGTTTGAATAAAATACGAGCAAGTTTTTGATTGAACAAATGTAAACAAGCCTTTAATCAATACTGAACCCATTTTTCATCGTCCAGTTTTCTATCTAATTATTACAAAATTTTGAATGTAACATGCAATAATTTCTACATTGTTGGGTGATCCCAAGTTGCAATTTTCATAAATGAGCTGTTCTTTTTCTTCAAAGTTTTAATTGTTATTGGATGAAATTTTAAGAAAATGTAGGCACAATATGGTATGCAAATTTATTCCAAATTAATTAACGCTGACTATGAACTTTGAATTATTTTGAAAAGCCAAAAATTTTATTGTCCAGCCAATTCTAGAATTGCCAAATCTCGGTCCCAGAAGAGCTCATCATCAGCACCATCGTCTTCAAAAGCTCACTTGGGAATCATCTGTCACTGTAAAGGCCAACGAGAACGCATCATCACATTGCATGCAATATTTCAGATGACAGATCAGAGACCACGTTTTGTTCTGTTCGTGGAAACCCAGGTTGTCTCTCAAATACTATGATTTCTGTCCGGAAACTCACAAACGGTTCTTCCTCAATAAGCGGTTGCTCGGACACTTGTCATTGCTATTTCAGGCTTTTCAGCACAGACTAGCCTCTCTGATTCGTTCAATCCAAGCTTAGCTTTAGCGACCCATTTGGGCATTCTATTATTTGGTCCAAATCATGGAGACCCTTTTCGATGCTTGAGCCACTTCAGTGAAAGGTCTCATCTTTGGTTCATATATGAGCTTGAATCGTTCCTAGGTAGGAACCCATTTGGGGGATTGAGCTGTTTGGGGCAGATTTTGGTTTTGGGGGTGTGGAGAAAAAATTGGGGATTTTTGGAGATGAATGGAGATGGGCAGGAGGAGCCTGTTTATGAGATTGCTGTGGTGTTTCCGAAGAGGAGCTCGAGGGAAGGAGGTGGAAGCTATGACTGTGTGGAGGTTTTGGTGGGTGGATTTGAGGATGCAGGGTTGCGAGTTGAGAGAGTGATTGGGATTGGAGATGAGGAATTTATCAAGGTTTGGTTTTCATAATGTCTTTATGAAGTTTTTTGCACTCAATCTCAGTTTTTCTCACGTGATCAATGATAACTTTTGTTAATTTGTATTTTATGTTCACCTGTTTTTCTTTTCATTTCAGATACTTTTGTTAATAGTTTTTAACAATGATGTCACTGTTTTTTTGTTTTGTTTATGGGCAAATACATGATTCATGCCCATGTTGTTGTTTTCCGCTGCTGTTGCCTTTGCTCTATAATAATCTAAAATTTTAGTTGGAATGATTGGCTAGCCATTTTTCTGTTAGTACAATTTGTGGATTTACTTCATTTGTGACATAGGATTCCTACAATGAGAATGGTGTCTAATATCTTGCTCAGTTGTTACCTTCTCCTCTGAATGGCTTTCGGGTAGTTAGTAAGAAATGTGTTTATTGGCATTTGATTGTTAAGTTCAATGAACTTGCTGATTTTTTTCAGATCTCTAGTTTTCCTATTTCTATTGAGATTAAGACGATCAAACAAACAACTAATTTGGAACTTTGAATTCATTGCCTCTTCGATATTTTTTTCTTTACAGAGATAAAAATGTCCAGTAATAACTCGTAGGGAATTGTGTATATCCTGTTTTTGGCCAATCCAAGTGGCTAGTAATGTCAGTCAATCTTCAGCTAAATTATTGTTTTATAAGCATTTCGTTTCAGCTGGGAGCACCCTTGAAGACCTTGGGCAGAGCTGCAAAAGAGTAGCATATGAAGAAACCTACTCGTTTTGGTAATTACTTTCTGGTTCTGTATCATTCATCAAAAAAAATTATGCTGCTCTCATTCTTCCTCTCTCGTTCTTTTCATATCTAATCCTTTTGACGGGGAACTTGATAGTTATGTACTTTTTACTTTATATGGTACTGTTTCACTGGGAAGAAATAAGGCTCTTGACATTGTTCTGATACCAGGAATGGATTTACAATTTGAGTGGGAGGAGATGGATGCTTTTGTGAGACAACCAGATGGGTCATTGTTCAGTTGGTTTGAACGTTTTCACTGCTACCAACACTTAATTTATGGGATTGTAAGTCGTCATGTTGATGTTCCCTTGCTCATCTTCTTGTTATTAGTTTTTTTTTATTTTTATAAATGGTCAGTTGTTACAAGTGATCAGCGATATGCTAGTACTTCCACTTTCTTATATAACTGCATGTTCGGATGTTAGAATGTTCCTTATACATTATGACTTCGATTATTATGCAGTAGTTATTTTTTCATTTTTAAATACCTCAATGAACGTACTTTTTGCATACCAGTTCAACTTTTTGTGGTTGTGTATGCAATTATGTATGTAGTTTTAGCACACTGCTGTATATAGACATTGGTTTTCAAAGCATATTATGAACTTTTCATCTCTTATCAAATTGATATTACAGGTGAATAATACCAAGTCAGTTGTAACTCTAAAATTTGATGGAAGAGCGTTCAACTGGGATGTTGGGGAATCTTTAATTACAAAGTTGGAATCCGAGGGCATCATTAAACAAGTTTTTCCTTTGCATGGTATGTTAAGTCAAATTCATTTCTGGATTAGCTGCAGTTTTGGTTTCATCGACTCTCTAAAGATGTATATATTCTTGTTTGTAGATGAGACAAAGAGGAAGAAGCTCTTGAGAAATTGGGCTTTTAATTGGTGGGACCTGACAGAGCAGCCAATTGATGAAATTTATTCATATTTTGGAACAAAGGTGTAATACATATTTAAAATCCTTGACACGTTTACAAATCTCTGATGTTTATTCCTGACGATGGATATATGATTTGCTAGATTGCTATATATTTCACTTTCCTTGGAATGTATACACGGTGGATGATCTTCCCTGCTGTGTTCGGGATTCTCTTGCAGCTGGCTGGTTTTAGGTACGCCTGCAGGTTATATATATATGTTGGGAATAACTACCAAAATGGCCCTTGAACTAAAAGTATGCAAATTTAGACCAAATCTCACCAATTGGGGAATTAGTGCCATTTTGCAAGTATATGAACTAAATCAACACATTTTTAGTTTGGGACTAAATTGGCCGTTTTCTGATAGTTCATGACCGGTTTATTAACTATTCGTATATGGCATCATTAGGTGCTATTTGGTGCACAGTTCTTTGTACACTGATGATGTGCTTTCTCAATGTTGCAGATCAGTGGAGTTATTGATCCCTGTTTTCTTTGCCACTATTATATTATGGGCCGTCTTATTTTTCCAGTTCTGGAAACGTAAAAACTCTGCCATTTTAGCCCGGTAAATTGGACTATTAAACTGGTTTCATGGCCGTTGAGCTTTTCTGTCAGATTAAGTATATGGCTTTTCTTTATCGATGCCGTTTATTCTCTCTCTGAAAGTTTTAATGGTACAGATGGCAGATCAGTTATTCATTTGGTGCTAGCCAGGGATACAAACACCTGTTTAGCGTAGGGCGGGATTCACAAAAGTCGCCTTTGGATTTACAAATTCTGAAGAGCTTAGGGATGGATAAGAAAAAAGAGAAAGCAATGTTGCAGAGACATGCGTGGCTCGGATGTCTGATGCGATTCAGAAATGATGCTATCGTTATGTTGAGTATTGTATGCCTCCAGTTGCCGTTTGAATTGGCCTATGCTCATCTTTTCGAAGTTGCTCACTCTGCTGTTGTCAAGTAAGATTCTATGTTATGTTGGGTACTTATACTCTCTTTTCATGGTTTCTCATGAAACAAAAGAAAGAGAAAAAACAAGGTGTTTATTTTACTGGTCTGCTATTAGAAGTTGCACTCCCCGCCTTTGTGAGATTCTCGTTCACTAGGCCGCCCTTTTCTTAATGTCCATAACATTACTTGTCTCATAACTTCTCTTTAAGTCAAAACATGCCATATCAACAAGCCGTTGGTTTGGTATTGTTACATCTCGTGTGTATCACTCCATAAAATGCAATATTTTGCTGCTAGGTTGAAGTAGTATTCCAGGGGAGACGGGAGTTCTGTAAATAAATTTTGTT
This sequence comes from California macrophylla, assembly GCA_036898065.1. Lineage (NCBI taxonomy): Eukaryota > Viridiplantae > Streptophyta > Magnoliopsida > Geraniales > Geraniaceae > California > California macrophylla. The sequence goes on along the minus strand of JAYMTO010000048.1, from coordinate 4,515 downwards.
GAATGCTTATGCTACCTAATGTGTTTGTCCTTCATGACTGATGACATGAAACCAATCAATTATTCATCAGTTGTACTACTGTTTTCAGGTACGGAATCACGGCTGCTTATCTTCTTCTGATCCAATATTTTACGCGGATTGGGGGTAAACTATCTGTCAAGCTCATCAAACATGAAAACAACGAAAACACGGAATATCAGGCTGACAGCTTGGTATACAAGGTAAGTAGAGATTGTAGCACGTAATGGGACATAATGCACCCATCTGGACACGGAATGGGATATGGGACACGGACACATCATAACTTCTGGCTCTCGTAATCTGCACTGGAAATTATGCTTAAACAACTCGCTCTTGATTTCAGGTGTTTGGTCTTTACTTCATGCAGTTGTATATTGGAGTTTTCTATCATGCCTATTTGCACCGCAACTTTATGAGCCTTCGCCAAATCCTAGCACAGCGCTTGATTGTGGCTAGTGTATGAAAGCTGATTAGTTTCCTTTACCATATTTTGTTTCGGATTACCAATTATACTGATGCATCCCGTACTGGTACACGTTTTTCAGGTGTTGGACAATCTGTTGGAGAATTTATTACCCTATATCATATACAAATATAAAAGATATACGTCTGTCAAGTAAGCTTCTTTGATTCCATTGTAGAGATAAGGTTAAGTTTACTTTCCGTTTAAACATTGAAACATGAGCTAATGAATCTTTCTTTTTCGTGAGAAGAAACAAAGGAAAATATGATGGCGGATCGCCGTCACCAAATAAGAAAGCTCATAGTACAAGGGTGGAAAAAGAATACCTAAAACCTGCATATTCCGCAACAATTGGCGAGGAATTAGAAGACGGACTATTTAATGGTAAAGTACCATGTATTTCCTGCTATTACATAATGCAATGGCATAACTGTGGAAATGGTCATGGGGCTATCACAAAATGACCCATTTAGTCCCGGACATACAAAAAGTCCATCCATTTAGTTCCCAGACTTACAAAAAGTCCACCAATTTAGTACCCCGACTTGCAAAAGTCAGCCACTTTAGTCCAACAATTAATGTTCGTGAGTAAAGGATCAAATTGGTCAGTTTCTGATAGTTCATGGAACCAGATTTTGCGAAGAAACAAGTTGCTTAGGTAATATGCTGAATTTCGATGAACTTGTGCGATCCGATGTTACAAAACTTGATTTTGGAGCATTTATTTTGTTGCTGCGTTAGTGGATGCAATGTGTTGGACTACATCGAGCCATTTCTGATTATTCCAAAACCAAATTCACTTGCAGACTTCCTGGAGTTGACGTTGCAATTTGGAATGATCATGATGTTTGCTTGTGCATTTCCGGTCATATTTGCCTTCGCTGCTTTGTTATGCAATCCTCTTATTGGTTGTTTTCAATTGTTAACACTGTAAGCGAAAGTTGAAGCGTATTTTTTGCAGAACAACATAACTGAAATTAGGACGGATTCCCTTAAGCTGCTTGTGATGGTGAGGCGCCCTGTCCCTCGGGCTGCTGCTACAATCGGAGCTTGGCTCAACATATTTCAGGTACACTGGACATTTCATTTCTACACGTAGCCTGTTTGTTGCATCCTCCTGTAGTTTTGGGTTATAAAGTCCCACATTGAATCAAATAACCCATTTGTGCTTACAAATTTGTTGTTCATTTCAATCAAATGTGCCAGTTTCTCATAGTTATGGCCATAGTGTCCAATTCTGTGCTCCTTGTATGCTTATATGATCGGGAGGGGACATGGAAGATAGAACCCGGACTTGCTGGAATACTCATCATGGAGCATTGCCTCTTGCTGATAAAATTTGGGTTCTCCGGCTTCGTCCCAGAGGTAGCTACAATCAATTTCCTCTTTTTCGGATTAGTTTGAAAATTTATATTTCATCCAAATTAGACGTGTGGGTCAATTAAGAAATTGAATACTCTGCATTTGTGGTTTCTTCAGGAACCTGCTTGGGTAAGAGCCAACCGGATGAAGCACGAATCACAGGCAATGGATGTATGCTCCAGACAGCTTCTGAGATGCATATCCGAAGAAGAAAAGGAACAGCTCGACGTGGCGAAAAAGAGTCAATGAAAGCGTGCTGGAGACGATACAAGTAGATATTTTACATACCAGTTCTGTACTAATATGCTTAGGTTATTTGTTAAGGTTTCTGAATTTCCCAGGAAGATTCCGAGTTCTCAAGAAAAAAACATTAGCCCAGTGATTGATCATTTACGAACACATGGGATCTTCCCATATCACATAAGAAATTGTTACATATTTACATTCTACTATATCATCGCCTCTGCATATACATTTGTACAGTCGAAAACAAACAAACTTGGAAATGATATTCAGTCCCGGCGGCCACTCCCGAATTGGCCGCTGACCTGGCGGGCATAGGCTACTACGGCTTTGGCCCACCTCTTGATATCGGATCGGAACTTGAATGAGTCCATATCCTTGAGCGACCTTGGAGCTGGTTCTATGTTGATCTCTTGGGCATGAGAGAAGCAGCGACCGAAACGGCTGCGTTTTAGGCTGAGGTCGCGCTCTACGGAGGCTTTGGCTTTGCCAAACGAAAGAGCTTTCTTGACGGACATTCTGTTTGGCTGCCGAGAAAATTGGGGTACTTGAAAATGGCACGTTGGGTCTGATTTATATGATGAAGGAATTGTAGTTAGACAAGGAACGGGTAGTCCCTACGCGTACCGTTTGATTATGTTGACTTGACTTTTCAGCAACAATTACTCACCACCTTGCTTCGCAAGGAATTAATTAAAGAAAAATAGTATGTGCATTTCTCAAAACAAAAGTTTGCTAACAATTAATATTTCTTTTAGATTCAATATCCCTAGTTAGTCCCCACATGTTCCACTTACCATTTCTTTACAAAAGTATAAAAATCGATATAAAAGTCAGAAACTAATTAGTCGAATTAAAGTCATTTTTAAATAATTTAATCATTTTAAATCAAAATTATTTAAAAGTTAATAAAATTGGACGGTATTAAAATTAATTGGCTATAAAAATATGTTTAAGAGTCTAAAAAGAGTACATCTCTTTAGAAATAGCTATCTAAAGTTTTGGTAATAATTCATGATTGATAATACGATTCATATAGTTTTGCTATGAAACTTACCGTTCATTTCTTGTTGTGACGAGTTGAACGGGGAATTTCACAATCCCAAGTTGTAGGATGCCTACTACTTTGTGCATTTCCAATGAATTGTCCCCTCTTTATTCGAATCACATTTGCTGCTGATTCGTTGAATAATGGGTCCTCACACTCACACTATATGAATATGATACTCAAATTTTGTCTTATTCAATTGGGTTCTTCGGCCCGCGCCTTGAAATGCATATTTTGGGCTTTGCTCTTGACCCATGAAGTTGGGCTCACTCAATTAGTCAGTACAGACAGGCCCAAGTTTGTATGTGGGCCACAGTTTGTATGTGGCCCAGAGCTTCTTATTCTCTACGGGCGAGGCTGAACTGTACTGAAATAGGTCCACCAACTGAGACCGTTCATTTAGGTCATAATCTATATTTTCACGTGGGTACTGTCTATGGGCCGTACAGCCTACTGTATAGTGGTCGGTCTCCACTGTTTCTATCTTTTGGGTTTGAAATGGCTAAATTTAATTATGTCATGACAATGTAGATGTTTAATCTATATATAAAATAATTGTTATATATACTCATACCAAATAAATATTGTATATAAATTAGTATTTTAATTGTAAAATCAATATAATGTATTTAACTTGAGTTTAACTAAAATGATGATAACATTATTTCTACAACAAACAAGGCTACGCGTGTGGATGAAGTTACCTACCTCCACGTGAAGAGATAGCATAGGATTCTTACTCACACTCGAAGCTTATTGGCGATCTTACACGTCATAAGAAAAATATAGTCCTATGTCACCCAAAACAGATTATCATCCAAATAGTTGTCATTCTCAAACAAAGTTTTACGGATAATGATATATTAGATTTTATCGAAAACAAAGTAATATATGGGGTGTGACCGTTAATCATTTTAGTTTAACGAGATTATTTTTGGTTGTAAGTTATGTATTATCAAACGTATAACTATCACTTATTCCAAGCAAAAGAAAAACTTACAATCATCACCTTAGCTTGTAACAAGTGTTTGGTCAACTAATTATATTGACGCCACTATCGGCTATAACACTAACATGTACGCGTCAGACTGAAGACCATTTCGGAGACACGCGAAGCCGATTTGGCACACACAAAATACAGAAGTGGTCCACATCACATCAAGACCAGACTGGAGCCATCCATGAACACAGAAAGGGGATCAAATCAAAATGGTCCTGTGGAGGTGAAAACTGAGGGTGTCACCCACATTTATTCAATTGTGCATGAAAGTGATATCCACCCCCTTGTTTTTATTACCATGGAAAGTGAAGTCCCAACCGCAGATAATATGTTTTGAGGGTTTCGCATTTATTATCTTCTTTCCAAGTTCAACTGTAT
>JAYMTO010000047.1:0-20475 GCA_036898065.1 California macrophylla | reverse complement strand
AAACATTTGATAACATGTACATTAAATAAATATGTGTCCATAGTAGGATTTTAATCAACACATTAAACTCTACAAACATGCTTCTTGCGTGGATTGTTAGCACCAATGTCAGAAACACATAGTTTTTGTGGGAAATCAAGCACATTTCTTTTTATTCTTCAGCATAGCTAGTGTTCAAGCCAACACATTGTAGTGAAATATAGTCGATCAAATGTTCGAATATTTAAATCAAAATATTAATAAAGAAAATTACAATCAAAATATTAACATTGGTTATAGAAGTGTATTTTTCTATCCGAAATTAAATAAGCTGAAATAATAAGAAAAAAAAACCTTGGTAGAAATGTTTGTTTGTTTGGGTAAAGAAAGCTGAAAGGGGGGTTATTCAAAAGGGAGCGAGAGCGAGAGCGAGGGGTTTATCAAACTAGTGAGCATCCTCAACATCGCAGAGCAAAGAAGACACTATGGATGTCCCCAAGGATCAAATCAGCAACCTCCTCGACCTAGGACTCCACAATTCTGCCCAAATGCTCGTAATTTCTCTTTCCCCTCTCTCTCAATCTCCATTTGTACACTCTTAATTCCAGTGCTTCCATTTGTGCAGGGTTGTTTTCTCGTGTCTTCTTCATCTATCAATCCCGAGACCAACCCACAACTCAAGTCCGAAAGCTTGGTCTGTATTTACTTCTTTGATTATTTTGTGTGGTCCCTCTTTCGGGTGTTCACATCGTTTTGGGTATCTTGTTGTAGGTGCTTCTCGGTGATGCATTGTTCCGCGAAAGAGAGTATCGCAGAGCAATTGTAAGAACATATCTCTGCGTTTTCATTTATTTCATCATTTTCTGTTCTGGGTTGGCTTAATTTGTTCGGGTAGACACTGATATGACTATGACTCCATATTATTAGCTGCAAATTGAATATTATTGTCTGCATTGTTTCTTGAATTTTAAAACCTGTGTTCCCATCTATTGCGCACTTGCACTTAATGCTGCATTTTTTGTTTTATTTACTACTCATTATGGTTGATTAGTTCAATTTGCTATTAAAAAGAAGTGTGTTATTATTCTAGTTTCCCCCCCTGTCCATTCGCAGCATACATACAAGCAAGCCTTGCAATACTACAAGATCATTCCAAAGCAAAACTCAGCAACGTTGAGAAGTTCATTATCCGCATCAAACCGGTCATCCTCTCCAAATTCTTTTAACATTTCAGCAATTAATGAAAATGAGGTAGATTACTCCCATTCTTCTATTTGCTTACCTCGTCTACAACATTCAGTTGCTTGCTGCTGCTTCTTTTTTCATCTGTGCTGGCAAGTTTTAAGGTCATATTACATTGCATATTTCCCTCTAATGTCTCAATGGTAGGTGAAGTTCAAGATTGCATCTTGTCATTATGCTCTAAGTGAGAATAGAGCAGCATTGGGTGAGGTATGCTTTGTCACTTTTATTTATTATTCATTTCAGTTTGCCTGTAGTGTTAGCAGGAAGATTAGTTAGCTGTTGCTGAGAGTGGGTGTTTGACAAATTTGAACCCATTTGTAGCTTCTTGAGTATCTCCTTCCTTGACTCACGCTCAACTAACTCAAACATGAGGTGACACATTATGCACAAATTAAGAATTAACTATGAATTGAATCAACTATGTGTGAGTATTCTTTAGTTGATTAAGAAACACATCTAAGGAACAATGTTATTCAACATAAGAACTAATATGCACAACAAATGATACAACCAAGTTTGTTTATTAGGCATTTCTTTTAAGAGGATTATGGTCTTTATGACTTTGTATTATACATTAGAGTTGTCAAATTACTCTAATATAACCCCTTAAGCTTAAGTTAATATAACCCCTTAAGCATTATGAAATAGTCTCAAACTCCACATGCTTGCAAATGTGAATACTTGAACACTCCCCATCACATACTCTAGTGTAGGTGAGGAGGCAAGACAAAACCGACTCTGGTATTATGTTACATTACTTCAGCCTAAATCCTAATATGATAGGTAGTGTGGCTGAATAGGAATATCAAGTGGCCTTAAACTCTGCACACTTTCAATGTGATACACATGTGTGATGCGGCATACTTCAATAATAATAATAATAATAAATCAAGCCTGGAGGAACACCTGTTGGTTTGAAGGAAAATGGGAGTGTTGGAGATATCATAATGTATGTGATAGGGCCAATTTTTTTAATGCAATAGAAAATAAAGATGAAGGCATTTTTTTTAGTGGGGTAGCTTTTGGTATCCATTAGGAAGGAGAAAGACCTCGAAGAAACACTAGTTAAGAGGGATTTGTGACACTTTTAGCAGCATTTTGCCCCTTTACAATAATGCAACTTGGTTCCTACCCATGATATAAGCATTGATTGGATAGAAATGGTGGAGATACAAGTGATAAACGAGAGGTGTTCATTAGAGTGGTTCCAATAGCACTATTCTTCCTTTATGTTCAGTCTTATTTCTCTGGTCTTTGTCTTTTCCTTTTCCTTTGTCATTTTCTTATTTATTTTAATCATAACATTCTACTTGCCTTGTAATTCCATGACTTCTTTTTGCAGATGGAGGGAATTCCTAGCAAAGCTAGAAATTTGCAAATGAGTCTATTAATGGCAAAACTTTATCGATGTACTAGACATAATCGCGGAGCTATTGCTTGTTATAAAGATTGCTTAAGGTTTGTCAACTTGTATTGCCTTATTTGTGTTTTGTTTCATCTGTTGAAGTTATAATTGTTAGGTCAATCTTTTTTTTTCCTCTTCAATTCTATTCTCACATCCTCACTTTTTAGATCATTTATTCAGAAAAAATGAACTTCGAGGTATACTTCAAAGTTCCATGTATTCCAATGATAAACCAAAATATTTTTAATTATTTGCAAGTGTATACATTGTCAATAATAGTTTTCTTAACCTTAACCTTTGCTTAAGTCATTACAACAATTGTGGTATGGGTATGATGTTAGGAGGTTACATGTGAGTTTTGGTCCCACATTGAGTAAATATGTGGTTAAAAGAGTGTTGATATACAAATGGACCCATGAGTTGATAAGCTAGTCTTTTGTGTCAAAGGGATGTTCAATATATATATATATGAGTTTCACTTGTTGTTGGCTAACTGATCTTAGAAACATTGGTGGATCGGGGCAGATAGTTCAGCACGTAAGTATGCAAAGGTGATGTGAACCTAAGGAATAAGCAAACTAATGTGATGAGCGGCTCAGTGTGGAAGAGGAGAACATTAGAAGTTCACATGTGAGTCTTGGTCTCATGTAAGTTAAATATGAGGTTAAGTAAGTGTTGATACACATCTTGGACTCATGACTTGATAGGCTGGTCTTTTAAGTCAAAGTGGTACCGAATATGTATATCATGAGTTTCACTTGTTGTTCTCCTCCTTGGAAGGCCTGTTCTCCCCAACACACGGCGCTTATAGTGAACATATTTTAAACATTTAAATAGCTACTTTTATGATTCTGCATGCCCTTTTACGCCTGCATGATGTCATATATATTCTCCTCTCTAGTATCCTGCATGTTCATCTACATGTGAATATTGTTGCGGCAGTTTGTTTTTGTTTATACTGGTGTTTTTAAAATTTGTAGGTATTAATTTTTTAAAGCTTCAATTTCCTTTCTTGATATTGTTCTTCAGGCATTGCCCTTATATCCTTGAGGCAATAACAGCTTTAGCTGAACTGGGAGCTACTGCCAAGGATATTATATCATTGTTTTCTCAGGTTTGCCAATGACACTTTATTACCATTTTTATATTTACCTGACGAATATATTAAAGAATTGCATGTTCTTATTTGTATGTACACTTAAGGAAGTATGGTTCTCATGATCTCATTGTTGACCCATTGCATTTTTACAAACATGCTTTTAGATTGCATTATTTTCCCTTAGTTGAATATTTCTTACTATGTTTCTTTTTAGCTTGAATAAACTAATACCTTTAGCTCATATACACATTCGTTATTATCTCACTCACTCATGAGGGTGCGATGTGGAATAATTTTCTTTTGTATAAAACTCACTAAGGTTGAATCTAAGAAGCCAGTGATCACCATAAAAAGAGTATGCTGTGTTTTTTGTATGCAATATCGTCGCATGTGGTGTTAATTACTTGGAACCATGATTTCATATCGGCATGTATGCTGCTTCTCACTCATCCTTAACATCGCTAGCAATCATTAGGATTTGTGGACTCGAACATATATCTCAAATACTACCTTATAAAGTTCCCTTGCAGACTTGCTAAGATCTGACGTAAACATATTCGTATGTACTAGCTTAAAAGCTCCCATGCCTAAGCTATGGAGTGCATCTTCTGGAATCAAATACCATCTATTTTGATAACTAATGAGATGAAGTTTTTGTACACTACATTATGCTAGGTTGACATGCTACTGTTTGTTTTTTATCACCAATAACCGCAAGTGTGGGGATTGGAACCAGCGACCTCATACTTATTATATGAGGTCTCTGCCACTTTTCCCACAACCCTTGGTTATGTTACTGTTACATATATTCAATTCTTAATTCTACTTTTATTAACTTTTACTTCTTAATTCATAGAAATAGTATTACCCATTTATTATCACGTTGCTCATGAGTAATTCTCACTCTGAACAACAACTACAACTTAGCCATTTCCCCAATCAATTAAGGGTAAGCTCCATGGACCAAGTGCAGATCACAGTAATTCTCATTCTGAATCAGTGCCCCAAATTAATTTTGAGGTTTACCAATTCAAACCTATATGTTAAATAACTTTGTTAACTACTGAAGTTCATATTTTGTACTTGCACCTTCTTATAGAAGCTGTAAAGAGCATGGTTGTTGACATCAGTTTTTTTATCAATGTGTTTATTTATTTTCGTATAATTCCAGACTTCAAGTAGAAATGTGAGGGCTCCATTTGATCATATTGATTCAAGCCGCTGGTTGCAAGTAAGTATAATATGAAATTAAAGAGCTTCTATCACCTTTTCTGTTTTGTACCATTAGCAGTTGCTTGGGCATACCTCAGAAGATTTTGTTTCTCTTTAAAATTTCTTTCAAGACAGGTTTGTCTCCATAGATCTAGTTATGTGCTTTAAAATAATCTCTTGTGAAACTCACTGAGGGCCATTTGGTCATTGAAGTGCCTTAAGGAGTCTGTTAGGAATTACATGCCTACCAAATGGTGTAGGTTACTTTGCTTAGGTCTTCTATAGCTCTCTAATGAGCATGCTTATCATACCCTTAAGCGTGCGTGACTAGGTAGAGCATCTTTACGGGTCATTTTGTGCAATTTGTCATCTAAAAACTATAAAGAAATTGTGCATTTTATTTGAAATAGGGGTAATGAGAAATTAGTTTTTTTATTTATCATGGACAAATAGAAATGCAATAACAGCAGCAAGTACTATATGACAGTTCAATTAGGATCATGCTCATGCAGGAAAAAGAAAGACATTAGTAGCTTAACTCAATTAAATTTGATCCTGACTGGTTGGTGTGGCTATACTTAAATTTGATGCCACTCTATCAATTATCATATCTCTAAAAATAAAATGCGAAAGCATTAGCTTTCAAATAACAAAATTAAACAATTCAATTGGGAGGGGAAATCAATTTGGGGAAAACTTGGAAACCCACGTCGTGAGCTTCCTAGTTTTCCCAAGCGCCTCGTACCTTGGATTACGATTACTTTATGCTTAAAAATTATAAAGTGTGACCTTGTAGTATCCTTCTATGCTAGTTGTGACGTCTGACACACAAGTGAAGAGTAAATCTAGCAATGCATCTGTACCCCCAGTTCACAAGTCTAATAATGACGAGTAAATCCTTCGGCGGAGTCTAATTTTATCTCTTTTTCTTAGATATCAAGATTGATCAGGGATCGTGATTATTAATGTCAGTATCAATCAATTTATTTCTTGATTCTTGAAAGTGCTTAGAGTCCAAGTCACATTTGATGCACAATTCTTCACACATTTAAGCAAGGGACCGAGATATCATTCTCCCATTAATGAAAGGGAATAAAATCTCGCTTGGTTATCCGTGTTCCTCAGTATGATTTGTGAAACACCCAATATTAATTTTTTTAAGTGTGATAAACTACTTTAGGAATCAAAGTGATCCCAAATCAAGGACTATTCACAGAATCACTACTTTGTATATTACTCATGGCATCATGAAGCATGGGGTATTATTCGGTAGGTCTATCTAGTGATGATTCTCCCACCATTATCCATACTATCAGCTCGATATCACATATCACATGATAACTTATTATTATCAACTAATAATATACTAATATGAATCACATCATCATTGACCTCTAACTATGATAATACTAATTATTTTAAGGTCATTCATTCACTATATGAATGATACACCACCTAACGGGTGAAGTGAAAGAATAAATATGTCGTTAGTTAATGAATAAAACACATAAGACTACATTCAACCGTCATATGATTGATCTCTAGGACACAAAATCCAACAGTTTCTTCCCCGTCTTATAGTCATTGATAAGGATTACATTGTTTGGTCAATTGTAAGGTTCAATCATGCTCCTTTGATAGCCTTGCCTGGGTATGGTGATGTTTAAACAAACATTAAGCATGATCAAAAATGAAAATCAGAAAGCATATTCTTCACTTATTTATATTTGGTGTTTACATGAATTGTATTGTATTTGTATTATTCATCATTATTTTAATAAATTGTTTTGTTTTACAGCGTTATGTTGAGGCTCAGTGTTGTGTCACTTCAAATGATTACAAAGGTTTGCGGAAGTACTATTTTTCTGATGTATAGGGTTGTGCTATGTTTGTGCACATGAAACTGGAAGTATTTCAATAGTAAAGCCTTTGCCATGGATTACATGAAAGTGTTTAAGCTGCTTAACTCAACGAGAGCTAGTGTAGCACTTAATATTCAAACCACACAAGTTACTGATTGTGAACTTTTGCTTCCTGTATCTGCCTTAATAATATTCATGCTGCACTATCTCTGTTTGCAGGTGGTTTGGAACTCTTTTCAGAACTGTTACAACGTTTCCCTAATAATATACACATATTACTTGAAATTGCAAAGGTAACAAATATTAGGTTTAAGTAAATGGAATCTTGTTTACTGTGTTATGCAATGATTGTGTTGCTTTATGTGTTTTGTTTGATTAAGTCATTCACTGCATACATCCACATCAGCAGACATACATGTAGGCACAATGTATCTTATGCATGTCTTGATTTTTATTTGTGACTTTCTATGTACAAGCTTGACAGTCTTAGTACGGATAATATATTAGGGAGCTGCTTTCTTTCTCACAACCATATCTCAAACCAGTTACCTTTTCTTGCCAGACTTCTCAGTTTCTTAATAGTTTGTAACAGTTTCAAACTTGTTTCAGTCTTGAACCTATTACATAATCCAGTCCCAAACAGCCCAAAGTATTTATGCACTTTGTTCTGGCCTTCAAAATTTGTAAAGCACCATCTTTATATTTCAACTTGAATTTTTACACATCCATAAAGGTCCGCAGGAATAGAAGCAATGAAGCTATGTTTCTGTAAAATAAAATTGAACCATGGAAATTTACCTATATATAACATCTCTTTGGTGTTGCTGTCAAAGATTTGACTTACGTTGAAGTGTTTCACACTGAAAGAATGTGGATTTAGTGTCCACTTGATATACTAGTTGGGCTCTCCATCTAATAGCTTAAGCTTTTGGGTTGGAGTAAGTTTGGCACCTACATATCAATGGAGGTAAGTAGGATGGATCATGAAAACCATATAATTTTGGTTCATACTGAATGTTGTTAGGTTGAAGCCATTGTTGGGAAGAATGATGATGCTATAATGAACTTCGATAAGGTAAATATTAGCTTTATCATGTTGATGCCAGCATTAGTAATCTTTACATGCTTGCTTGGACATTGAAAGTTTTCCTTTATGGAAGTTCAGGTTCGATCACTTGATCCTTTTGTGATGACTTACATGGATGAGTATGCACTGCTTCTGAAGTTGAAGGCTGATTATACAAAGCTCAACAAATTAGTGCACGATCTGCTGAGTATTGATCCTACAAGGCCAGAAGTTTTTGTGGCTTTGTCCGTGTTGTGGGAAAAGAAGGATGAGAGAGGAGCATTATCTTACGCTGAGAAGGTTAGCATGAAGATTTTCCATACCCTGGATTCATAACCCTACATCTTTTATTTTCTTGTGTTTAAGAATCCTCTAATCTTCTGTAACCAGAGCATCAGAATTGACGAGAAGCACATACCAGGTTATATAATGAAGGTACTAAAGTGATCTTTTTACCTCCCACAATTGAAATTGTCTATCCAAATTCTTTGGAGGGATATACAAAAACAGCATCACTATAAAGGGTAAGGGTTACATTTTCATACATTTTACCTGCACTTCCAGGGTAACCTGCTTTTAACATTGAACCGGCCAGAAGCAGCAGTAGTTGCCTTCAGAGGAGCACAAGAATTGAGACCCGATCTTCGTTCATATCAAGGTGCGATTTACAGGGATTACACAATACAAATACCTTTAAAATTCATGATTATGTCTACACTTCACATATTTTCTCTTGAGAAGCAATGGATGCATGCAGGACACCTGTAATATTTGTGAGCACAATCGTTATTTCAGGTCTAGTTCGTTCTTATTTGGCTGTCTCTAAAATCAAGGAGGCTTTATATGCTTCCAGGGAGGCTATGAAGGCCATGCCTCAATCCGCAAGGGCTTTAAAATTAGTTGGGGATGTGCACTCTAGCAACCCTGGTGGCAGAGAGAAGGTAAACCGATACAGAAAAGTTCAGCACCGTTTCAGAGATGTTACCTATTATCTATTGTCTAAGAAGTTTTCAGTTTTTCCCAATTCTGATAACAGGCAAAAAAGTTTTATGAGTCAGCCCTCAGGCTGGAACCTGGTTACCTTGAAGCTGCATTAGCCTTGGCAGAGCTGCATGCCATTGAGGGCCGAAATGGGGATGCTGTATCCCTTCTTGAGCGATATCTAAAGGACTGGGCTGATGATTCTCTTCACGTCAAACTGGCTCAAGTATTTGCCTCCACAAATATGCTGCAAGAAGCATTGTCTCACTATCAGGCTGCATTGAGGTCAACCCATGACCAAAATGCATATTTCTCTCTGTTTATTGTGAACTGAATGAGTTTTATATATATTTATATGGAATGCATGATATTGGAATTTCAGTCACGAAGAGGACAGAATTTCATCCTCGTATCATTAATATTCACTCATTTGAGCCCCTTGAATTTTACAGCATGAAAAGAAATATAATCATTGCCATAGTAATATCTCAATTCCCTAGTTAATGTATAATATACATTGCAGGATAAACACAGAATGAAGCTGCAAAAAAAGGGTTAGAACGATTGGAAAAACAAATGAAGGTATGTAGTAAATGTTGTTTCAAGTTCTTGCAGTTGCTCTTGAGAACATACATTGATATTTTGCTTATTAATCTAAATTCTCTTTCTTATCTCTCCGGGGACAAGAAGCCTAAGAACCTCATTACAAAGGGAAAGAGCTAACTTGTGGTCCTTATTTTATTTAATTTACAGGGAGTGGATCCAGATGCACCTGAAGATGATGAAGAAAATGAAGATGATGGTGATGGAGATCAGGAAGAGACTGATCTATTGTGAGTAAATTTGCAATGCTCCTCAGGATGACAAAATGGTTTTTCCTACGTGCTGCTTTTCTATACCCTTGAGGAAATTGGCTATTTTAGGGTTGGATGTATTTTTATTTCTCAAACGGTGGATTCGACACATTTACAGATTTTGTTACTTGTACGCCACATATGACAATTTGTACTCTTTTTTTTTTAATATTTGAATATGACAGTTTGTATATTGATTAGGAGCAACAAAATCAGTAAGTATGGATACAGCACAAACTGACGCAAAAATAATTATGAAATCTATACAAGACTTGATCTCAATCAACTGTCAACTAAAGAACTTGAAAAGAGAAGTTCAAGGCAAGATCCATAAGGAGCTCACGGGTGGTTCCAGCGACCCAATTTTTCAAATTGAGCAAGGCTTGATTTTTTTGAACCTATAAACAGGTAGTGCTAAGTATTTTGGTTCGAGTTAAGGTTTAGAGACAATTCATCATTGCATGATTTGAATTCTCTCTCGCAAATTGCAGGTTCAAAGCAATTTGTCTTACCACGATTATTTTATAATAAAAAACACAAAAAATAGTGGATTTAAATGGTCAAAACTCTGAGATATAGAAAATTATTAATGAAGGAAAAGATTAAAATACTACTCGAATGGTAAAGTCGGTTAGATCAACTAAAAATATACATTTACGAGGGACCAACTATACAGAGAGTTGACATATCAATTGTAATGAAGAGAGCTACTACTGATAGAGAGTAGTCAAATACTGTAATGTATTAACTACAATTTACATGAAATCCAAGTTACACTACGTAACAGGTACACCTCCATTTGGATGCTGCTGTATCCCCAGTGTTTTCCCTACAAAATCACACAACTCAGTCACTACCAAAGCTTTATATTTCACCATAATTCACAATTTGAACTTCAAATAAAGGCCAATGTCGAGAATGCATTTGATGGCATAATAATGCTTTGTTCCTATGAATGTCAATATCATATAGCATGACCTGGAGTGAATGAAACACCAACTCAACCATCTTGCCAAAATTTTGAGTCAACGTGATTCACGAAAAAACAACTTTCAACTGCAATATGTTGCACAAGCTCCCCAAATACATGGAACATAACTATTGGGCATAAGAAAATAAAATACTACCCTGAAAAATATTTATTTTCTTCTCTCTAAAGGCTCGATTATGGAACCCCTTAGATCTGCAAATTAGGTAATATGATTTTATCTCTGAGGTACACGAAGAGTAACTTTTCCCACGTCTCTGAGACACCATGGCCCTTGGTGTTCCCTATGTAGGACCACAGATGAGCCTGGAAGCTAATTGAACATAATACTCCTAGCTGGTTCCTAAGCCTATCATTAGCTTATGCTTGGATTTGAATATAACTGATAAAAGCTTCCAATAACTTACAGATTATTAGGTAGCTTGGTGCAATGATGTAGCAGCAAATCCATAATGAAGTTATATAACATCGTAGCAATCTCAATAAACTACCTGAGTTGACTGAGAAAGGCTTCAGAAGATATTTGCTTCCAATAAATCCAACAGGAGCTATCTCAGGCCTTGAAACGGCATCTACAGGAACCTGATCCGGGAAGTTCACACCTGCTGGGCTTCTTCCTGATTTACCCAAGCATACTTCTGACTGTTGTGCAACAAAATCTGGTTCCTGAAAAGGAGTCATGGAGTACTTGTCGCTCTGTTTTCCAAAAGGAATGTGGATACCTATGACTTAGTTGACCCACATAAATAATTCAAGGAGTATGTAGCACAGTTAGAAAAATATAGATTATATTATATTTATTTGATCAGTTTACATAGAATGGCTATGTAGCACTTCATTTCCCTCCTTAATACTTTATTGACACCCAATTATGTATGTTCTCTCTTTTGCTCTTTAAGATGTAACAGTCAGGACAAATAAATAAATCAGAGAAGTGAGTAGCTTTGATCTGGCAATTCAAAATGTCCACCTAAAGTATGCGTGGAGATTCACAAAAAAATTCATATGTTTCTGTTAAATTTTTGGATGAACACACCATATACAGGAACTCGTCAGTCATCATAAGTGGAAAGAATCAGACTACATATTTACAAATAATAATAGAAATGATAATGCAAGAAAGAAAGAAAGAAAACAAGGTCAAACCTTCTTGTATTGGTCATCCATTCCTTCAAGCGAGAAGTCCTTTCGAGATGAAGTCTGTATCGACATCTTTCTCTCCTGTGATATTTTTGGACTCATCGTATCAGTATACAGTTCTTTAGCTGATGCCTTACAGTAAAGATTTGTCAGAGTTGACCGCAGACGATTACTTCTCTGAGAATAATATGTTTTCGTAGCAAGGGGAGCTGGAACATCTGATTTGATGACAAGAAATAATTGCATAAAATACTGTGAACAAGAAGTACCCCGTGTCAAAACCAAAAGTGGAGATTGAGGACAAATTTCCCAAATAAAACTAACGAAGAAAATGCAAGAAAAGTTAAGATGACTTCTGCATTTTAACTCAACTTGCATTTAGCATGAACAATGAACAAACTACTACAGCACCCTAAGGGTACATTTCAACGGAAAGCTAAATTTCACGGGGAAATGTCAAGTGATGACAATGACAAACTAGCATCCCATTTTGAAGGCATGGATTCATACATTGGACAACTAATTCAGCTAACCCTAACGATTTCACTAATGTCATAATATAACATTATGACATTATCGAAAAGGGCATTCAGATATAAGAGTCTTTCATTAGCTAAATACTATAAAGGGCATAAGGGTTTAGGAATGAATATCTCCAATCATAAAAATCTAGCCTTACATGTATTTGCATCTTGATTGCTCATCCTTTTTGTCACACCAGATGAGTCTGAATTATTTGATAGTGGTAGATGTTTACCTGATATCCTGCACGACAAGAAGATTTGAATCAACTACGAAGCCATCACAGTTTTACAGGAGTACGTTTTAAGTTAAGATCATGAGCTTTCGTAGAATGTTTTCAGCAAGATTTTGCAATTAATTTTTAGTTTAAACTACAAGCCTAATCACATCCAACTTTTATTGTGTCATTTGATGATTAGTTAATATATAAAAAAAAGGAAAAATTGTACTTAACAAAGATATAAGGAACGGCTAAATGGAAAAGAAGTATTCAACCAAAGTTATATCCTTGCGCACTAAAGTATCCTGACAAATAAGTAAAACGAAGCATTTAATACAAAATGTTAGAGATGGCATGTTAATTGCTCAATGCACACACTAAAATGTATGTTTCATATGGATAAATTAATACTTCATTCACTTTTATTAAAACACTATTCATTTGAGCCCTAATGTTTGTAAGAGTTATAGTGAAGTTTATCAAGTAGAGGTCTCAAGAAGTTTATCAAGTTGTGACAAGATTCACATCTTTTAGACATGAGACTCTGACATCCCCTCATGTGCAAATTAGATTGAGATAGATGACTGCATCTGCATGTGGACCAAGAATAACGGATTGACAGGAGGTGGTGGAGGTCAAAGACGAACCAAGCTTTGATATCATGTTCAACTTACTCCAACTCAAAAACTTAAGCTATCAGGTGGAAGGCTCAACAAGTATATCAAGAAGATCACTGAATCCACATCAATATGCACCAGATATCACTAACAATTTTCATGCTCTCTTAAAAAGAGAGAGTTTGTGGTTAAACTTACTCTTAACTCAAAAACTTAAGTATCAAGAGGTCGCTTAATTTGCATTCTTTTGAAGTGGGACCCAAGCTCTTTGGAAGAAAAAAGGGTAATACTCCCTTATTTGTAAAATAAGTGTCCCTTTTTATATTTCGTATAGGTTAAGGTGTAGTGGAGTTAGTGGTTCACCCTCCCACCATATTCCCATGTGACTCAGTTGTTAATACATTTATGTAATAATAACTAACTCATATAAGGATGTTGTTGGTAATCTCTGCATGATTCATTTTCTCAAAAAAATAATAAGGGAAAATCTCATATACATATACCCGGAATTACTGTTTCTCACATGATTACACCCAGCATTAAAAGTTCTCATTTCACCCCTTCAACATTGTTTTTTTCCTTCTCATATTGCTCTTTTTTGGTAGATTATGACAAAAATGTACTTTGACCATAAACTCAAAAAAGATTCCATAATTATTAATTACCTAAAACAAATGAGTAAATGTAAAAGTCCAGTTGAGTATGTGTAAAAAGACACGTCCATAGAAGAAGAAAAATACTATTAAAAAGACTCGGATTGTTACGGTCAAAGGGCATTGTCATCATAATCCATCCAAAAAAGAGCAAAATGAAGGGGGAAACAATGCTAAGGTAAAATGAGAACTTTTAATTATGTATAGTCATGTGAGAAACGTGTGATGTGTATATGAGATTTTCCCAAATAATAATTTGGAACATATACTTTAGGAAGTTGGACACTTATTTTGAAACGAATGGAGTGGAGTTTTTTTAGATCAGTTTACTACTATTGTCAATTCGTTGAGGGATAGGGTTGTTTATCTTGCCTTTTATTAGCTATTGCTTCATGATTTATAGGGGCATATAGTTACTTGATGTTCAAAGGGAATGAATAAGATCTGCTTTGATGTAGTCTTTCTCTGTGTTCCTCTTTGTAAGGACGTCTTGTCTCTATCTATGTACGTCCTTTGTGCTATTAAATAAGATGTTTTCTTTTATTTAGGAAGTGAATAACCAAAACCTTAGAGAACTTAAGGAATAAAGTATTAAAACAAATAAGCAATAGATATTCAGCATTCACATGACATACTGCTAAAGGTAGTAAATTACAAACAGGTATTGAGACTCTTATCATGCAATGTCACAAGGAAAACATACAGCTTCAAACGTTTTGCTGGAGGCATCATGCTGTCAGAGTAATCTGTATTCCCTGGACTCATCCCAAAACCATCTGCCACATGTGCGACATTCGCAGAAACAGGAGTTTCTAGGAGATTAAGATAAGAAATGAAAAGGCATAAACTTCAAACTGTGATGCATAGAATTTCTTTGCCCTTAGAAGCAAAATGAATAAATTCAGTCAGATTAGCCATTATTTGATCGGCAAGAAGAAAGCAAAGATACCCAAGAAAAACAAAGGCACTATTTGAACCACTACAAGGCTGGAACATGATACATTTAGGAAATTACGATAGTGGCATAGCAAGACACCAAATTGGGGTTAAGTACAGTCTTGCACCAGACACCAATAATACACCATTTCTTAGCAGAAGTTCACTTTACAATAATTATTTGGGTTATTTTGCTATAACATGATAGTGTACCACTCTAGCAAAAGATAATTATCCTAATACAATTGCAGGAACCCAAAACTGAATCCTGGTGTATCAAAGGCTAACCAATTGACGTATATTATAATGAAGGCTCATATGGTGCATTCATCAATTAGTTGTACATAATGCATTTGCCCTTACGCCTTAACAAGTTGGTTTGCGTGTCATACCAACTCCGATAACTCGAGTAATACCGTTGATTTTATAAAGATAGAATTTCTCTTACCAATAACATAGTGTAAAGTAAATTTCTCCTCAATAATATTCCAGAAGTGTAACTAAAATAAACCATTTCACTAAGGAAAAGCTATATTCAGAAAAGAGAGTGAGGTAAGGCACAATGGTATGGTTGCTACCTTGTGACCTTGAAGTCATGAGTTTGAGTCAAGAAAAGTCTTTCTAGAAAAGACGGTTAATGCTTCATACATAAAATACAACCCTCACCCAAGGCTCCATAATGGTGGGAGCCTCGTATACTAACCCACCTTTTTCTTACATGACAAATCCTCTCCTCCAAGGCTCTACAATGTAGGCAGCCTTGTGCACCAGGCTGCCTTTTTTATAAAAATAGATTAAAAACAAAATAAAATAAAACACATAAAAAAAGATGTATGCATACAAAGCTCATGTACATATGAGTAAGTTGTGATAATAATTTCTTCTTTTACATGAATACTTATTGACCATTTGAAATGACTTTGCCAACATCACCAGCTAATCAGACCTTTCTCAAAACCTTCACAATTGAGTACTGTTTTATTTATTGGTACCAAAATATTTAGTTCATTGATCTTTCATATGCACATGAGCTTTATATGCATACATCTTTTTCATGTAATAACCAGAATGCATATCCATTCTTGTTGTACTTAGTTAAATAAAAAACTATCAATAAATTTAGCCATTGTTGTTTCTATTTATTTTGTGCCGCTAGCTAATTACAAAAAAAAACAAATAAAGTATTTTAGACATCTTAAGTAAAAAAATGAAAATTAGCAATGCATATCCATACAAGATGAACTGATATGTCATCGAAGACATTATATCATCATTCAATCTTATCAAAAGCTCAGATAAGCGAGAAAAACAAGTGAAGAGCTTGACAGCAAAACATCACCTTTTGCCTCCACTGCCGATAAAGACTTCATTCCAATTTGAGCCTCCAACCTTGATTCTAAGACAGCAGTATCACTTGCATTTACCAACTCATGTCTCTCATGTTCAACAGGAGTAGCTTGTTCTGAGAGAGGTTAAGAACTATATAAACAAAAAAATAGAAGCCATCTTGCAAACACATACAACTCCCCTGCAATGAGCACAAGGTCAGGCAGACTACTTTCAACTTCTTGAATGAAATAAATAAAATTTTGAAGTATTTACACAGTCTAGTCATTCCAAACTTATATTATATTTTGCATCAAGGCAACAGATTAAGAAACCGGATATGTGTAGAATTTTATAATAATTAAGAACTATGTTAAAGGATAAAACAAGGATACTAGCATGAGCAGTTAGTAACTTTTTCCTGTCCTTCCTTAGAGGCTTCTTATGGCTCATACCACTTTCAACCTCCAAAATAGTGTCTCCTATGGAATGCAATGACCTACAGAGTTCTGCAAATCATAAATAAATCACACATGAGGAAGGGAATCCATTTCAGTGATGCAAATGAGCAACCAAATTGAGAAGATACAATTAGGGGTCCAAACTCATAAGGCTTGGCAACTAAATGTGAATGACACATACAATGTGTGCCATAGATAATATCAGGACACAATCCACTAAAAATTGGTCAGAGTTTACATAATAGTGGTCAACTGCACAACTCAATCATACACAAGTATGATTGAAATATGACTAAGAAAATACATCGACAATCAGAGTATACATGACTGATACGCCCAATCAATAAAATTTCATTACGGATTGAACTGTTCTTTCAAAAAGATGGAGTCTTGCTACTAAAAATTATTAGGGTGGTATTGCCCTTAAAAACGGTGAGGGGAACTTAAGCTAATAATGTCAATTGCAATGAATGACCATGTATGACTTCTGGTCTCCTGAAAGTTCAATACCAATATATCATGAAATTAACAAATCGTCTTTTTGCTACTTAAATAGAATTAATTATGAAGCTGTACTATTTGATCAGTACACAGTAACGTGACCAACACAAGCAGAACACTTCTGTATTAAGGTAGTGTTTGGATGAAGATTTTATACTCACAAATGGGCACGAAATTCCCATCGTTGATGTTTGGATTAAAATGAACTCATTCACTCTCTCTCTTATCTTTTGCCTTCAAAAATCAAAGTCATAACCATGTTCTTCTCAAAACAATTATATGCAATTGACTCAAAAATCACTCTAATCAGAGATCCGAGGACAAAATTACGAATTTTTCTTCAATTTTGTCTAATTTTAATGAAAATATGATGAATGAGAATGAGATTCCCAATCCCAAACCAAAACATTTCCAGACACAGCCTACTTATATTATACAGTTTGGTCACTACATTTTATTATTCCCGCGTGATTTCACCTCATATCATATTCATTTCTGATGCTAGATATGCATTGAAGCTGCTACTTAATCAAATGAAACAACAGAAGCACCAAAAATTATGCATGTAAGAAGGATCCTTTACCTGCATGAGCCACATATTGACTAGCCTTGATTGGCTTCTTACAAGCTTTGCAACATACCTTCACAAGTAGGATAGAAGCACAAAATAAAGTAAGTAAATACAAGGTTCATATACTCGTAATCACATAAAACCAGAAGTCATTACTTTCATGAATCAGATTATTAACCTAACCACAGCAGTTTACAATGCAATAAGGTATTAATATAATATTAACCACAGAACAGAAGTAACCAAACAATTCTGTAAACGTTACCAACTGCAAAGGATCAGCCATAGGCTCCAAACCAAAGACATGCATATCTGCAATATGAAACACCAACAAGTTAAAAAACCCTGTTCCAAGCAAAGTTAAAACCTGAATAGAAACTAGAAAGTGGTATGTGGGTATATAATCAATTTGGGTTATATGGGTATATAATCCGTTTCTGGTGGAACGTCCCCTACTCTTTGCTTAGACTATCAAAAGACATGATACATCAATGCACCAAAGTCACTTTGAAGAAAAGATATAGTATAATGTAACGATGAGTTGAAGTTATACCACTGTCACAAAGTATCACATTTACCAAGACTTGTCTTCAGAGCAAGAAAGTGGATGGCTAAACTTATGAGCCACTAAGCATTCACATTTCACCTAGATACTAAGTCTCTCATCCATGCCTCTGCATTGGCTATGAATTATTGCCATTATCTTCAGAAAGCTTTCCTCATACCAAATGGGAGAGAATCCCCTATGCATCATTTGATAGCAAATACATATATCACAGTAGATAAGCCTAGATTCCTTCAATAGGGAAAATATATGGCACCAAGCCTTGGATAAGGTAGATACATCCTAGAATTCATTGGTTTTTCCAGTAAACAAGGATAAAAATGCATGAGCCATTGTACCTTCTTCATCAAGTAAATTTGCTTCATCTGCTTCGCGTAATTCTCTGTAAAAATACTGTGCAGCTAATTTCTGATGGCTAACTTCCTCTGTCAATAGAACAAATCTAGTAAGAAATTTGAAAATAAGTTACCTAGTACGCTTGGCATGTTAATCATAAATACTCAAGTCAATTGTAGAGTCAAAAATTTGTTATGTGTAACTATATAGGCACGCAGATAGATACCGAAAACTCTTGCAGAGGAACATTATTAAATATAATTGAATAATGAAATTCAAATCTGAAAAAAAGGGAGACTCGTTAAATGGCAAAAAAGTGTTAGATTTGTTAAGAGTCCATTTTGATGGTTAGAATTCAAGTACAATTGGCATAAAATGGAGAAAGTGTGAAAAACAATTACTAAATTATGGGGGCATGAGTCAAGATTTTATCAAACTGTAGGGGGAAACTGAAAAATCAATGGGGTAAATGTCTAATTCTTAAAAGAAATTGGAGCAAATATAAAACAAACAGAATTTTGAGTTATCCCTTCGTCGCTGGAGGCACATGGTGTGTGTGCGCATAATGGTGCATGTATGTTTAATGCTCACGCATGCATGCAGTTTCACTCACCCATAACTCATATTAACATCTACAACCCCCAAGTGTCTTATTCTCCCAATTCCTATGCATACTTAAATTGTGTTCCTGGTGCTAACAATGCTGTCAATGGTAGCTTAGTATTTACTGGAGTAAATAGTCTCACAATACCTGCTATAGTATGTGAAAAACTTTCTGCTTCTAGAAGCCTGGCCATGACTGCCATTCTCCCACTTCCAATTGGGCATACCATTTTGGCTAAAATAATCAGAATATCTGTAATGAAACACCATAAAAAAATTATAGCCCGTGGAGACACAATAACGCAACACGCCATTATAAATTGAAAACACAACAAGCTCAATCAAAGGATTCATAGTAATTGTTCAGCAACGACCGTCTGTATTAGTAACTATTATTCGGTACAAATTGCACATAAACACCATACGTACAGGCAAAAGGCTAAGGCCCATAACTGCAAGCCACTTGAGGGTAGAAGTTAGGAGCTCACGCAAGGAAATAAGCCAAATTATACCAAATGATGCAAATCCATATTACATTCACTGATTCACACCATACACATGCAATTAAATTTCATAATAATGAATAAGAAACAAAAACAACCCAGAACCCTAGCGGAATCACAGAGCAGCGATGCGCAGGATAATCAATAATCCCAAATTAACAATTACCAGAATGCGGATGAACCGAAAATTCTCTCCAAAGACACAATGGAAATAGAAGAAAGCGGTAGGGAGGTCGGAATCAGAGAAGCAAAACTGATCTCTACAGAAACGATGGAAATGGCCGTCGAATGTGCGAAGAACAGCAACACAACGGCAGAGGCGAGAACCAAGAGAGAGAGAGGCGCTTTAGCGATGTTGACGTCGGGGATCGAACTCGGTTTCAGGTTGTTCTCCCCTCTCCGGTCGAGGAGAGGTGGCAGACGTGAAATTTGAAAGGAGGGAAGACTGATTCCGTCCGTTTCTTCAGTTCAGCCCCTTTCCGATACCCATTTTTTAATTACAAATTTCGTTGAGGATTTATAACTTTTGGTCTATTGTCTTTGAATTCGGTTTCCGAATTATATTTTGTTATTGAAAAAAAAAGGTTTCCGAATTATATTTTGATATTGAAGTTATTTTAAATAAAATATGTGCGGCTAATTGTAAATACTAAATATGATATATATATTTACTATTTTTTGAAATAAGAGATGTTTGTTATGTATATATTATTTATCTATTACTCTTAGATATCCACTGTCTCTATTTTTAGAGTATCCACTTATCTGCAACTTGTAATTGGCCAACACATATATATAAAGGCTCATAGTAGAATGCACGTACATATAGA
>JAYMTO010000046.1:0-20553 GCA_036898065.1 California macrophylla | reverse complement strand
TCTGAATGATGATAAAACACAGAAAGTGTCACAAGAAAGCCCACAAAAAACAAAAAGACACAAGGAAGATGACAAATGATTCAAATAAAATAAATATTATATTTTTGAATATATGTCTGTCCAAGATATTATATATCTTCTTCTTCAATTTAGTCCATATCTCAAGATGAACTTTATATACTGGGCTTCATAACGTAAGGATCTGAGATTAGTTTTATGTTTTAGACTTTCACAAACTTATCATTAATCCTTCTCATTTATTCTGACTTGGGGACAGACAATCAAATACCCACTATTAATTCTCCTTCTCCTTTATTCTAACCTTGTCTAAATTCTTATAAATGATCGCTAATATTTTTTTAGTTTCAAATAGTTATAATTAATCACTTAATGAGATAACATGAGGAAAAAATTTAGTTCTTTTTTTTTCAAAATTTTTCTTAAAGAAATAGAAAATGGGTTCACGGGTGAGCAAAATGTTTCAACTTTTGAGCCACGAGGCACTGACAAATGAGATGACAAAAAAAGTACCTCTATGGTTGGATCCCATGATTCAACCTAATTTCATGCTCCAAAGCCCATTATCTCTATATATCACTTGTGCTCCTTAATTTAAGGGTCTGGTTTCTAGTATATATATGCATAAGCTGGTTATATCTAGAGGCTAGAACTCTACATACAGACACATATATAAAGAGAGAGAGAGATGAAGAAGAAGGGTTGTTATAGTTATAGTTGTAGTTGTATGGGGATGATATCAATATTGGTGGTAGTGTTCGTGGTATGGTGTGGTTGTGGGATTCAAGGCATAG
This sequence comes from California macrophylla, assembly GCA_036898065.1. Lineage (NCBI taxonomy): Eukaryota > Viridiplantae > Streptophyta > Magnoliopsida > Geraniales > Geraniaceae > California > California macrophylla. The sequence goes on along the minus strand of JAYMTO010000046.1, from coordinate 19,741 downwards.
AAGGAGGAGCAACAGTGAAAGTGGGCAACATTTCAAAGATAGAGGAAGCTCTCAACTTCCACATTTACTATGGCCAAACCTTCAAGGTCATCAAAAACTCCATTGATGGCAAGAGCTACCTTCTCATTCAGGTCATTTCTTATTACACCCTCTCTCTCTAAACTTATATGTGTAGATTGAGACATAGTTGATGACGATCACGATCATGATCATGAGCTAGCTACTTCTTAAATTCTTTCTTCCATGGCATTCTCATCACCACCATACACAATAAGAGAATGAGGCAGGGGTATTTTTGTTATTTTATTTTCACACAAAATATATGTGATTTGCCCCTCTTACATGGTCAAATCAGGTTACTTATCTTTCTTCTTCTCAAATTCTTCCATGGCATTATCTAATATATCATCACCATCATAAACAACCAGAGAGAAAGAGTTTAGGGGTATATTTGTCATTTTGCTAGCTACATTGCCAAATTAGTCAACTAAAAAGAACAAGCTCATGTTACACAAATTGATAGAAGCCAAAAGCCAATAATGCTTAAGCCACCCACCCCACTGTCTCCAATTTGTCCTGTGAGTCACGGGACTCACATATTCTTCTACTTCAAATTTAGTTTTATACATTATTATCTTTGGTTTAAAAAATAATCATGAATTCTTTTAGTACAATATCACACAATACATAACTAATATGATCGATCTTTTAATCATCTAGTCTAACACGATATAAAAATATCATCAGTGATTTGATTTACAGTCCATTAACATAATTTGAAAGGAAAATTGCAGAATAATTCAAAAATGGCAGCAAGGACAAAATACTGCACCTCGAGGATCAAATCATATGTCATTCCATTAGCAAACTATTCAGTTGATACTGAGTTTTTCCCAGGCAAGAACAAACCTTAACTTTGTCCATACTTAAACATTAATTATTACATAAACTGTCTGAATTTTGATTCTGACCCTTTGTGTTTCTTGGCATGTCCCCTGCTATGAACTTGTAGTTTCCTTCTTTGAGGTGAGAATCATTGCTAATAGTCTTTTAATTATCTGTTTCATTTTAATTTAATCTTGAGAATTCATTTCATCAGCTTCTAGGATTGCTAGGGAGCTTGAAGGCCATGACATCAGAGTCGGTGACTTCTCAATGTGTACTAAAATTGTACAAAGAAGGAGAGATCCAAATGGTCGATAAAAGCGAGCCAAATAAGCTTTCGCAATTTGCTGCACATTTTATAAGTAACACAGATCAAGCTCAAGCTTGCAACTTCGCATCTTTCGTTCCCTTCGACGAGCAGACTCCCCTGCAGGTACAAACTATAGTTTATGTTATTTTTCTCACTTTTAGAGTAATTATTTGTAATTTTCTAGTCTACTTTGGCAGCGAGCGGAGTGGATCAAGTTCTTGGGAGCTTTTGCGAACCTTGAAGTCAGAGCCAATCAAGTTTTTGAGGCAGTGAGTATTGCATAACTAATATTAAAGTTGTGTGTGACAATTTGGAACTCAAAGGAAGATTTGGAATTTCAGGTTAAACAAAATTACATGTGTTTGGCCAAAGTTGGAATAAGCAAGACAACATCATTCAAACCAATAGTTGCTTGGATGGAATATTCCAGTGTAAGTGTGATTTGTTAAATCATTGTCATTTTTTTACAACCTTTGATTTTATAGTGAGATTTCCCTCTTTGCAGGGTATATGGTCGTTCACGAAAGAAACATACAAATTGAAGGTACGAAAAGAAAGGTCGTGACATTTTTTACTTTGTTATGTGACTTAAATTTATTTATGTTTGGGAGTATAGTATGTAGAAGATGCTGGTGGAGAAAATATCGATAATTCCATCAGCAAGATCACTTACAACACGTCTAATCCCGATGATTTGGAGGGATTGCATGCCATCTTATGCGTAAGTTGAGAGAATAAATCAATCAAGAACTTTTTGACCGATCGTTTAGAGACTATTTTGATCGTTATTTTTTCCCATTTACTAGACTGTGGATGTGCTTATTGATGAAACATATGCTTCGGATCCAACTGGCTACACTGCATCGACATTCCTCCAAAACATAGCCGTTGAAGACAGTTCTTGTTTCGCCTTTCTTGCGAATCAAAGCTTATGGAGATACGATAAACGAATCCAAAATTCAACTGCTCTTGGTGAGTCTTGTTCGTTCCAATTTTCTCTCGTCGAAATAAGCTGATTTGACTCATCACTAATCATTTGTTGATTATACTTGTCAAGACTGGTATGATGGAGCAGTCTCTCAACCTCAGCTGGTTTTGGCAGATCTCATTGAAGTCCTGTTTCCAACTGGAAATTATGCAACAACTTACTTTAGGAACTTGGCAAAGGTAAATCGATACTAAAATTGTAAGGAATATTGTTAGTTGAGGGACTAATTTTATTCTTTTAATAGTATATTAGTAATTAATGCAAATTCTAGCTAAGCTAAAAGAGATTGAACTTGCAGGAAGAAAGTGTAACCTCCATTGTGCCAGACATGTGCAACAGGGATAGCTCCACACCAATGCCACCTACTGTTGTTCCTTGTCAATGATTCATCAACCATTTAGTCTGTAAACTGATTCATCTTTGAAATATTCAATTTGTTTATAGATGAATTTGGTACTGTTTGTATTCGATATTTGATTGTCTCAATCTCTCGTATTATTATTTTTCGTTTTACTACACATGTCATGTCAGATTAAGTATACATATATGTATTTGACTTCACCATACAATTCGATCACTCAGAATTGGTACATCGGTTGTTCCAATAATTACGTGTACAAGAGCTTGATTCAGTTCTGTCATTATAACCACGAAAGGAAACAGAAGGTGGTGAAGCTAAAGAAACAGACTGAGGAAAAGCTAGAAGGATATAATTATGAACAACATGATGCTACACGAGATCCCTCCGCTGGTCTGTCCACGAGAACCATCCCCGGTGGATTCTGAGCAGGCTGAGCTCTTGGCAACCGCTTTGCTGTTTGCACAAAAAGAAAACATAATTAGAATGACGCTAAACCCGCCAAAAAGATTCAAGTGTTTGTAAAATAAATAAAAGGTTTAGCCATTCGTGAATCAGATAATTGAATAAAAAACTAAGACAAACCAATTGCAGCGTTCACAACGTCAATAATATTAAAAAAAAAAACTTCAATTGAGCCTTACAGCATGACTCTTCCTATATTACCATTCCTCCTCCAATCCATTGAAGGAGATACGGCGCCAGTATTGATTTCACAATGACAAATTGAATGATAGAAATGCAGCATGTGCATGTGCTAAATAAACTACCTAATCCTTAAAAATCCTATTCCTTCTTATAAGATCTAATTTGTGAGTTCAAATACCTTAATGTACAATTCGATCAAGATAAAATAGAATTTCATCAACTGAAGCCAACTAAAATTAACATTGCTAGAACTATGTAGTTTAGCTCTTGAAACCATAAGGACCGAATGGACACTAAACCTTTTGACTTTCATGACTCGTGCAAAAGACTAATATTACTCAAGAAATCATGCAAACGCATATCTAACCATTGGTTAATGAATTGACAGTGAAAATGTAAAAGACAAGATGACTATTGTATTCTGAGAGCTATATATCAAAACCATCAAGATCTATGGCTAATGGAAAACAATACTGCCACAGAAAGTGCAACGAAAAATAGAGACAGACCTATTTCGTAGAAGATTTCATTAACATTGGTGGCACTTTTTGCAGATGTCTCCATGAAGAAAAGGCCATTTTCCTCGGCATATACACGTGCCTCCTGAAAAATCAATCAGTTTTACAAAACTTGACATGCAGTTCAAGTGAACAGAATATCTATTCAAAATCACACCAATTCACTATAAAAATAAGAGGTCGGTAAAAATAATATTGTTTCATTTAAAGCAGCTAAATATATAAGACTGATTTGAGAAGGAAAAAAACAATGGCAAGGAGATAAAACAAAGGGCATCCCTCTATATTACAGAGGTAATTAGACAAAAAGCAACACTCAAGAATATTAACACCACAAGGTTATAAGGCATAACAGGGCATTTTTTGAATTATTGCACTTTTTAAAATAAAAACTAGCAAATATAGGTTGCTTTGAAAATAATATGGAGAAATACGCAACCAGTCGCTCGGAGTTACAATAGGCAAAGCCAGATCAGCACTTCAAGAGATGGCAGAACCACATGTCCAGCCATCTCAGCCACTCCAGTTCAGTAGACCGGTTAAAGCAAGAAATTCTATATAATATACTATTTATTTCCAAAAAGGTACACAAATAAAAAAAATAAAAATCCACTACAATCAGATGGCTGGATGTGTAAGGTCGACTTCACTTGTACTGTTGGTGTGGCTTAGCCTACCGTCACTCCAAATGAGGGGTTGCCGTTTCACCCGAATTATTTCAGAAGCTACCTATTTCCCTAAATTCTTCAATGATATGCAGTCTTTTAGAATAAAAACCCTATACAAATTCAAGGTCATAGCTTCAAATTTTAATGACAATATTACATGAAGAAAAATAGAATAGCCTTGTGTATTACCATTGAGGGTAAATAGTTGCAAATTATTATCGATAAAAATAAACATCAAAGAGTAGCTATCCCTTACATTTGGTCTATCAAACAAAAACAGGAAATTTTCTAAATTCTAGCATCAAAATCTTAAGTTGTGGCTGCAGAGCAATCACTTCAAATACAAGCTAATTTAGATAGAGAAGTCCCTAGGTCATCTATAAGGGACCACAATTGGAATTGAAAAAAGGGTGCATTCCGAACCTAACAGGCATTTTGATCATGAGCCAAAACCAAGTAATATAAAATAAATGTGTTATTAGCTCGTGAAAGGTATTAAGGCATTCAAACAAGACTTTACTTTGGAATTTACTGTATAAGATAATAAATCGAAAGCTGTATCAGCCTCTGGCATATGGATAGTGCAGCACCAAGCACTGGTACAAAAAAATATCATCTTAAGAAAATGAAATTTTAGTGAAGTAACCACGTAGATTCTTGCAATATCCTATATTACTCTTGAAGTAAAAGGAAAATCGGGTACTTACTTCAGCCGTCACTTTCCTCTTATCTTCCAAATCAGCTTTATTCCCAGCAAGTGCCACAACCATGTTAGAATTACCTGTAACAAGTCCAAAGTTCAAAATAGGCACCTCGTTGCTAATAGAGTCATACACTAATTCTTTCTAGAAATGATGAGGGATAAAAGTATAGTGGACCCCAGCAAGAATACGTGCAATGATTGAATTATTACACTGTCCAACATAAAACTCTAGACTGCAAAAAACAAAATTCAGTTTTATGGCTACGCTATTAATCTAATTATACAATTTAAAAGCCACCATTATATAAGGAAGGATATCCATGAATACATTAAGATAACAAAATTCTATAGGGTTCACATGCCTTCTTATTTACTTCTTTTAATGCAAAAATAAAAATCAACAGCATACTACCTTGCTTCTGAAGTTCCTGCACCCATTTCTTTGCCTTTGTAAATGACTCCTATGATTTAGAACAGAAGAGTAATTAATAAATAACCCAAAAATAAGAAAGGATAAAGAACGAAAAGAAACAATTCCTAAAAATGAAAGAAAAAAGAAAGAAGACCAGTCCATGGTATATTCACCTATCTCACTATTCCTAAAAATGAAAGAAAAAAGAAAGAAGACCAATTCATGGCACATTCAGCTATTTCCATTATTTTTTCCTAGTATTCTTTTTTATAGGGAATATATGTACTGGTTTCACCCAAAACAAAGTCAGGGCCTCACTTGAGTAGCAAAGCTCTCCGAAGTCTGAACTCCAATTCACAAGACTCAAACTCGAGACCTTGCAAAGGGAACTAAGCTCCAAGGTGTTGGTTTTGTTCCTAGTTTCTCTAAAGATATTTTTCCTTCACTTTGTTTGCAACACATTACGATGACCTGGTCATGTGCAACGCAAGACCGTCGAGCTACCGGTTCAAAGGATGGAGAATGGATTTAGGGGTGTTTAGGAGAACACAAGGACGACCAAATAAGACTCGGGTAGAAATTATTCAAAAGGATTTGGAAGATAAGGGTACCAACAAGGATTGGGTAACCAATCAGGTGCAATGGAGGCAAAGTATTCATGTGGACGACTCAATGTGATATGCACTTGGTTCATGGAGCCTACCCCTAATTAATTGGGAAAATGGCTAAGTTGTTGCTATTGCGTTTGTTTGCAACACATATATGTACTTTTCCAATGCCCCACACACTGATTTACCTCTAAGACTTATGGACGGCAGATGAATTATTAACAACGAGTTCATATATGTTCCGAACAAAAATACGTGATTTAGGGAGCACTAATAAATAAAGATGATAATTAGAAAACATGTCATGACTAGAATTCCACTAAACTTCAATAATCATAATGTTACTAGAAACATTGTAGAATAAACAAATTATAAGTATTGCATTGCTCATCAGTAATCACTAGAAATCAACGTGATAAACTAGTCCACTTAGATAAAAACTAGTTTCGCGACATAATAATGATACCCATAATTAACTTTAACTTTAAGTTCCTGTTCCTGCAAGTATTTGTAGCTATCTCAAAGATTCAAGTCATTAATGATGGAACTAGTTGTGAAGTTCAGCAATAACATACAATCATGGGCATAGAAGCTAAACTGGAATTGATTGAAGTAGTATCAGTAACAGATTGGAGAAAAGACATAAGGAAAAGAGAAACAAACATACCGTGCTACTGATGTCAAAGACGATGATGGCCGCGGCGGCGCCTCTGTAGTACATGGGGGCCAAGCTGTGGTACCTCTCTTGGCCGGCAGTATCCCATATCTCGAACTTCACTGTGGCGTCGTTCACTGCCAGCATCTGCGAAAAGAATGCTGCTCCTATCGTCGATTCCTGTCACCACCATCACAATCAATAAACCCTAGAAAAAATAATCACAACAAAATCGTGCAGTTTCCAGAAGAAGAAAAAAAACAAATTCACCTGAAATTCAAGGAACTGGCCTTTGACGAAGCGCATGACGAGGCTGGATTTCCCGGCGCCCATGTCGCCGAGCAGAACCTGAAAATCGTGATCGGAGGACAAAGGATTAGCTAAGTTTTGAGCTGAATCGGAGCAGGAGCGAGAGATTCGGTTTGATTAGACTTACGAGCTTCGCATTGAGATTGGTCTGTCCGGTGGAAGACATGGATCTGTGGTTGAGATCAGATCGGATCGGAAGAAACAACACTGGTTCTGGTTGGGTAGATAGAAGTGAAATCGAGTGAGGATTAGCAGAGAAGGAGAGGGTTCGGAGAAGACGTGAAATTAAATTGTGGGATTTGAAGACGTGTCCACAAAAGGAGGTTGAGAACGATTTGGAGAAGCCAACTGTGACCTTTTATTTAATTGTTTTTGTATTTTGCTTTTATTGCGTCATAATATTATGGCTGTCTGTTGCTGTTCAACAGTTGGGGACTTTTTAGTTAAAAGGTTGATGCTAGTTAGAGCATGTGCAACGGGATCCGATAAGAAGGGTTGGATATCGTCATATTCGATTCGGTTAAAGTCGTGGATGCAGAGAAGTGGTTGGACGACCGCGTCATATTCGACTGAGGCTCGATCGAATATTAATCCGACCAACGCACGGGTGGACGCAGTCGAATTTGGACGTGAACAGCGAATCAAGAGGCGACACGTGGCATCGAGTGAAACAAAAATAATAAAAAAACTATTTTTAGGCTCTTTAAATACACCAACATTTTCCCACTTCCACTCATATCCTCTCTCTCAAATCTTCTTTCTAACAAGTTTGAGTAGCTTAAAAGCATGGATGAATCTGGTATAGACCAAGAGACACTACAACGACATCGAGCAAAGATCAAACGATTGGAGACTGTTGGCCCAAATTTTTCGGTAGTTGATATTTTTTTAAATTCATTCATGTAGTTTATCTTCCTTCTTATAATTTTTAAATTGTTGCAATGAAATTATGTTTTTAATTATATTTAATATTGCAATAACATAATTAATTAATTATATGCAGTATTAAATAACTAATAGATTTAACAGTCATATTCTTCATATCCTACCATGTCTAGCCTCATCTTGTTTCTCTCTCCTCTTAACAAAATTAACAGTCATATCATACCCCCACTGCATATGTTTTTATAAACTTATATAGACATTTCCGAACATTAGACAATACTTTTGAGAAAATACCTATTCGCAAGCAAGCCTTAATTCTTAAAAAAAAAATTAGAGCATTCGTAGTGGCGGGATATCATCGGGGATCTCGATCAGCGATGTGATCAGTTTCAAATGTGGAATCGGTCATATCTTTGATAACAACTCTTTTCCTTTTACGGTCATTTCTTCCTCCAGCGGCTAACTCCAATATTTTTCTATAAATTCATCCTCATTTCCACATACATTCATCCTCATTCCTCTCATTTTTCATACACATTGATCATCATTCTTCTCAATCACAATATTTTCTTCTTCTCAATCACAATCCCACACAAAATTCATAGCAAAGAAATGGTTGATCCCAATGATTCTGATCCATTTTTTTCTAACTTTTTACAAGTTTCCGACTCACAACACTCACCACCGATTTTCCAATTCTCAATAATTATGAACCTCAAATTTCTCTCAATTCTCAATAAATCCGAACCTCATGACCCCAAATTTCTCTCAATTCTCAAATTCATATTGTCCCCAATTTGAAAATCAACCCTCCCAACCCCAAAGGGATACAAATTTTCAATGGGGTCTCCGAGATGAAGCAACTGACGATAATCCGTAAGAGGAAGTGGAAGATGAAGACGATGCCCCGCCACTTCCTCACATTCAAACATGTCATGTCTGGTATGCCCAAGGAGGTGGACGTGTCACCACTCGTGCCCCTTCCGAAGGTGGTCGAAAGGGGAGGATGTGCCACCACATGAAGAATCTAATTCCTATGTGAGGGGCACACATGAAGAATCTTATTCCAAGTTACTGTCGTATCTACACATGTTGTAGCTGAGGAACCCAGGTACAGTTACTGATTTGTCACCGACGTTGGATGGTCACTTCTAGTATTTTTTTTGCACTAGGTGTTAGTTTACGAGGATTATTACATTGTCGTCTATTTTTGTGTGTTGATGGAACAATCAACAAGACCAAGTACGGGAGACAAATATTATCTGCAATTGCGATGTATGGTAATATAATATTGTTCCCTGTTGCTAGTGTGGTGGTTGATAGCGAGAATAATGACAATTGGATATACTTCATGAGGATGTTGAACGCTGCCATAGGTGAGGTACAGAACTTGGCATTTATATATGACAGACATAGTAGTATTGCTCATGTACTAAAGGTTGTATTCCTTGAAGCATATCACATTACATGCTACCACCATCTGGAAATGAATTAGAAGCACACCTTCAATGGTGAAACTTATTATTGTAATCCTCATTATGATGACAAGTATACCAGTTTAATCCAGGACTTATCATATCCCAATATTAATCAATATTCATATATGACAATAATAAAAATTATTGTATTGATCTTTATTAATAATAAAACATAATACGAAAGAACGCCTCCACCTTTAGAATTTGAACGTCTCCACGTTCAATTATTTCTCTAATTCGATGAAACTTCTGAAGAACGTGTTTGGATTTTTGGTGTGCTCTTGGCTCCTTATCTTGCACAATATTGCCTGTATTCCCACACAATAAAGGAACACTTTCTTTATTGAATGAACTACACCAAACTCAGTTAAGAACTTCCTGATCCATACAGTTTCCTTAGCAGTGTCACATGCATCTATGTATTCTGCTTCGGTTACTGAGTCAACTACTATAGCTTGCTTGGAACTCTTCTAACTCAATGATCCATCATTCAAGGTAAAAACATAACCATAAGTAGATTTGCTATCATCTTTATCCAATGAAAAACTTGCATCGGTGTAGCCTAACAACTTAAGCTCACTATCTCCATAAATGAGGAATCGGTCCTTAGTTCTTCTCAATTACTTAAGGATGGTTTTAACCACTTTTTAATGTGCCTCACCCGGATTTCCTTGGTACCTTCTTGCTATTCTTAGCGCATAAGCAACATCCGGTCTTGTACATGTCATGGTATACATGATAGCTCCCATTGCATTAACATATGAGACTTTACTCATGTTTTCTCTTTCCTCTAGGGTCTTAGGACTATCCTCACTAGAAAGAGAAATTCCAATTCTAATGGGCAAGTACCCCTTTTTGGAAGTATTCATGTTATACTTCTTTAAGATAGTAACAATGTACATAGATTGGGAGAGCCCAAGCAACTTCCTTGATCTCTCATTAAATCTTTATTCCAAGAATATAAGCCGCTTCTCCCATATCTTTCATGGAGAACTTTTTAGATAGCCAAACATTTGTCTCTTACATGGATGGTACATCATTTCCTATTTAGCAATATGTCATCTACATATAGTACTAAGAAAATTATTATGCTCCCACTAACCTTCTTGTACACACATGGTTCCTCTTCACAACGCACAAAATTGAATGTTTCAATTGTTGTGTGAAAACGAATGTTCCAACTACGAGAAACTTGCTTCACTCCATAAATGGACCTTTAAAGATTACATACTTTATTAGGAGCAAATGACAAAGTGAAACCTTCAAGTTGAGTCATATAGACATCTTTCTTAAGCTCTCCATCAAGGAAATACATTTTCACATCTATTTGCCAAGTCTCATAATCATAGTATGCGGCGATAGCAAGCAGAACCCGAATAGATTTAAGCATTGCTATAGGGGAGAAGGTTTCTTCATAATCAATACATTCCTTTTGATTATACCCCTTAGCAACTAAACGAGCTTTAAAGGTTTCAACCTTACCGTCAACTCCAATTTTTCTCTTAAAACCCATTTGCATCCTATAGATTTTGTGTCTTTAGTGCATCAACTAAAGTCTATACTTTGTTGATTCTCATAGACTATCTCAAATTCCATGGCAATAAGGCATTTCTCATGGTCCGGACTGACCATAGCCTCTTGGTAACACTTAGGATCATCGTCAATGAGAACTTTATTATCAGTATGATCATCCTCATTATTGCACACTAATAGGTTCATCCTATTTGGTGTACGGGCTCCCTAGTGGACCTTCTAGGAGGCTCTTATACATCTTGATTCTAATGTTGCCCTTGTTGCTGATTTGGTTCAAGAACCAAGTCATTTATCTCAACACTTGAGGTCGGAACCCTTGGTGGCAACAGTAAGACATGAAGAAAAGGTTGCTCATTTTGCATCTCATGCTCTTGAGCTAGTGCTAACTCATTGGTATCTTGTATTTCATCAAGGTCTATTTCTACACCAGCACTTCCTGTTTCAAGGAACTCCCTTTCCAAAAAGGTTGCATTTCTAGCCACAAACACTTTATGTTCAGAAGGGTGATAGAAATAGTATCTCATAATTTTCTTGGGATAGCCAATAAATCTACACTTATTAGAATTTACCTTAAGCTTGTCTGATTACAATTGCTTAACATAAGCTGGACAACCCCAAACTCTCAAATGTTTAAGGTTAGCTTTATGTTCTTTCCATATCTCATATGGAGTTTCAACAACTACCTTATTGGAAACTTTATTTAAGAAATATGCAACAACTTCTAAACTGTACCCCCATAGGAAGATTGGAAAATCAGTAAATCCCATCATTCATCGCACCATATCTAATAAGCTACGATTTATCCTCTCAGAAATACCTTGTGTTGTGGCATTCCAGGAAATGTCCATTGTGATAAGATCACATCTTCTCTTAAATGATCAACAAAATCATAGGTGAGATACTCACCGCCATAGTCAAATCTTAAAGCTTTGATATTCTTACCAATTTGTTTCTCAACTTCACTTCTGAATCTCTTTAGCATTTCAAAAGATTCTGACTTATGCCTCATGAGATATACAAAACTATATCTCGACATATCATCATTGAATGTGATAAAGTAAGAATATCCACCTTTGGCTTAAAATTTCATAGGCACGTATATATCACTATGTATAAGTCCTAAAAATTCACTAGCTCTTTCTCTAGTTTCAGTAAAAGGAGATTTGGTCATCTTTCCAATGAGACAAGATTCACAAGTGTCATATGATTCATAATCATATTTCCCAAGACACCCTACCTTGTGCAATTTGTTCACTCTTTTCTCACCGATATGACCAAGCCTGCAGTGCAAAAGATAGCTCTGATTTGCTTGATCATTTCTCTCCCTCTTTTGGCTAGAAACAGTCATAACAGGACAAGTAATCAACTAGGGTAAGACATACAAATCATGTTTTTTATCAACATTGACATATAATTCATCACCATGAAATATAGAACAATGATTATCATGAATGGCTAAACGAAATCCATGTTCATCCAAATACGAAACTGAAAAAAGTTCGAAAGAAACTAGGAATGTAATAACAATCATCCAACAATAAAGTCTTTCTCGTAGGCATTACAAGAGTCATGGTCACTACAGATAGGGTAGCAACACTTTCTTTATTCCCAACTTGAATGTTGACCTCTCCTCTCTTCAATCTTCTATTGATCTTTAACCCCCTACAACATATTGCAAACATAACAGTTCAAATGATGGAACTATGATTTAGCTTCTTTTACAACAATAAGCTTTGACAAAAAGGCTTACCTTTTATTAGTCTGGCAAACTTATGCAAACTGAGGCATATAATTTCTCAATTCATTTTTATTGTATGGCAGTCAGTTTGTTCATTTGTTGCAAATTCCTTTGGAGGAAGATCTTAGAATAATAAAGGTGTGTCCCATGTGCTTATATCCAGTTCTCTCTCCAACAAACAAGCTTCAAGGTATTGAGAAAATTGCATTACATGGTGGAAAAATAAAATCTTTACAAAGACCTCGAACACCTACGTTGCTCCCTCTAGATCATTCGATGCCCAATGAACCAACTTTTGGAGCACAATATACACGTCTGGAGCACTTGGTACGGAGCCTACCATCCTCACCTATTTCGGGTAAGATGGAAGTGAGCTTGTGTGAGTCTCCCAATCTTTTCTTGAGCAGCGATATATGAAATACCGGGATGATTCTGGCAGTCAAGATGATATGCCACCATTCCGATCTTCTCAGTGACTTGAAACGGTCCGTAGAATCGAACAGAGATCTTGAGGTTCTTTCGGAGTGTCACTAAGGCTTACCTGTAAGGCTGAAGGCGTAGGTATACTCAGTGCTTTGTCCTCTTCCTGTTCATCCTTTCTTGTGCAGATAACGAGTTGGCTCTGAAATGTTGAATCATAATCATACTTAGTTGTTGTAGCTTTTCAACTGCTGAATTCTTCGTGTTCCAGGAGCCCATTTGAAGTATACGAGGTGGAAACCCATAAAGAGCCTCAAATGGAATTGTTTACAGAGAGGTGTGGAAGTTAGAATTATACCAAGGCCAATCATTTGAACCAGTGCATGGGCTGCTCATGGGTCATTTCCCCAAGGAAATTCTCGATGCATTGATCTACTCGTTCAGTTTGCCCATCCGTCTGGGGCGAAAGGCGAATGATTATTTTAGATGGGACCCCAGGCCTTTGAACAAACTCGCTGAGAAATATATTGTCTCCGTTGGAGACCATTGTCGTAGGAAGACCGAGGCCACTTGTGTTGTTGTATAGAGGTGACAAAGAGGGATAAGTGTGCGTGTTTGGTCAATCTATCTACCACAACCAAAATATTGTCAAGCCATTAATAAAGTCCTACCAAGGAATTGCTGGCACTAGTAGTGGCTAGAGCAACCCTGGGGACGCCACATGCTCATATTTACAACATTGGCAAGTTTCGTAATTCCGAACATATTGTGTGAGATCTTTGGTAAAATAGAGTCTGAACTCTTTTCAAGGTGGTTGTTAGCCCGCCGATCACCGAATCATGCAAGGCGGCGAGGACACTCTTCCGCACATCGTTGCCAGCCTCAAATAAATTTTCTGGCCATGCGATAACACTGTGATTAAGAGACCACCCTGGTATACCATCTTTTTTTATTGTGAGCTTTGCCAAAATGTCCTCTGCTTCTCAATCTCTTGCATCTACTGAGGAATTATCACAGTAACCCCAATGAGCTCCTGGGAGTCAGAGTCGGTGTCGAGTATGGTGTCAGTCTTCTCCATTTCATCTTCGTAGTCCCTACGTGACAAGGCATCCGCGGCTTTGTTCATTGACCCTTTTCGATACTCAATGTGATATGTTAACCCCAATAGTTTGGTCATCTAACGTTGCAGTATGGTAACAATTTTCTGATCAAGTAAGTACCTGAGGTTTTGGTGATCGGTTTTATCACAAACGGGTGTGACCGGAGATATTGGTACACCTTTTGATTGTGACAATTACAGCCATGAGGTCCTTCTCGTAGGTGAACAACTTGTTGTTCCTCGCTCTGAGCGACTTGCTCATATGTCCGTCGATGAAGCATCTGTGTTTCCCATGTGCCCGTCGATGGCACATCCACGTTGCCCGTCAATGAAGCATCTGTATCCAGGGTGAACTCGTGATTGAAGTCAGACATAGCTAGGACCGGTGCTGACACCATGGCGCACTTCAGTTCCTGGAATCTCTTCTCAGCCTCCTCTAACCATGGAACCTCTCTTTTAGTAGCCCCAACCGATTTTTTGAGCAGGTCAATGAGACCCCGAGCTATCACTCCATAATTTCTGATAAAGCGTCATATTAACCCGTCAACCCGAGGAATCCTCTTAGAGCCTTCACTGATTTTGGTCTAGACCATTCCACCATAGATTGTATTTTCTCAGGTTAAGTAGGAACCCCCTTCTCTGTAATGACATGGCCTAGATATGCTACTGAACTTTGGTCAAAGGCACACTTACTATGTTTTGTGATCAAACTCTCTTGTTCCAGAATTGTTAACACCAACTCTAAATTATGCATATGTGAATTCCAACAGTGGCTGCAAATTAAAATATATCATCGAAAAACACAAAGACCAAATTCTGCATGACTGAATTCATCAAAGATTGAAAAGACGCGAGAGAGTTAGTAAGGCCGAAAGGCATAACTTGAAATTCGTAGCGTCTTCGATGTGTACGGTTGTGCTTGCCAAACTAATATGCAAATATCCCGATCGGAGATCAATTTTCGAAAAGAATGTGCTCGTCTGCAACTCATCCAAGAGCTCTTCAATTATGGGATCCTTAATGGTTAGCTTGTTCGAACCCCTGTAATCGACACAGAAACGCTTTTCTTAATGAGCATAATGGGAAATAAATAATTACTTTTCCTTAATCATCTCTTTGACTAACTGCTCTACTATGTTCTTCTACTAGTGATATGTTGGAATGGCCGGTGTTCTTGGCTCTGGCGAGGTGGTAAGCCGGGAGGCTATTGGCTATTGGAAAACATGCATATGACGATCAAACACCTTTTACATTTGTTGCTATGAAAAGATCTTGACCGCCCAAAACGACATCATACTGGCCTAATGACATGTGTTGTACAACCCATAACTGGAGACCTTCCATTTGGTAACGCATTGATGCTTGCACTAGATGAACACTTGTTGCTTCCTTCTCCACCATGTTCAACTTGAGTCCCAGAATACAGAGGAAGTGAAGAGGCACATTATGCTTGAAGACACAAGTCCTTTCTCCGCTTCTAAAGTTGCCTGAGATTTACATGAGCAGAGCAACCAGTGGAACTTGCTTCCTTTCGACCGCGTGAACTTAACAGCCATTCAAATTTACAAGAAATTGTTTATCAAACACGGTCAAGAGCGGTTCTTGCAATATATTCAAGACATAGCAACAAATTTAGTCGCGGTGTATCCTCATGAGATATGTAGCCTCTTAGATTTCGGATATGCTGTGAAGGCGCAATGGAGTAGGATGGTTCAAACCTTCTCCAAAGAAAATAAATTTCTAGTGTTCGAAAGTAAAACACTGCAAAACTCTATATTTTTGCAGCATTAATGGAGATGATCTTAGATATTAAGATATGTAAATAAATAATGTACTAGAATGAATCCTAAACTCAGTCCAAAATCCAAATCAAGAGGATTTGATTTCAATTGTCAACACCTAACTTGATATGAGACCAAGAGGTCTGATCTTTGCTTGTTCAACACAAAAAATCTACAAGAACAGAGAATACAGACCAGTCTTTTGTGAATTAGTCTATACGTTACATTCAACAAAACTTTGAATAAGTATTGCAATTTGATGAATTATTAACATAATTCCTCGACAGATGTTGAAAGACCGAGTTTGTTCTTAGATTACTAGAACCCTTCTAATAAATAATTATTGAAGTTGGAAAAGATTAATCTTTATCATGGGATAAAATGTATCCAAACATTCCCCAACTAATGAGATTATCTGAAAATAATAACTCATGGATAACTTAGAGCATGGCACTGGTATGGTCCAATTGAGCATTGATTCTTTCAGATTTGATTCCATTTTGATCTGTACATATCTTTCTATATGCCATTTTCAGCCCATAACTTTGTTGTTGTTTTGCTAAATTTTGACCACCAAAAATAATTGAACAGTTTCCCTAATTCATTTGATCACATTCTTTGAGAAAACAAAGTAGATAAAATAACCCACAAAAATCTATGGGGTTGAATCAAAACAAACTCATGATCTAAATCATACAAAACTCTCAAGCAAAGAGAGCAGTTTGGTTGGAAATGCTAGTGGCGCTAGTAGATCTATGAGGAGGCATGGGAGGCCTGAAACCAGAGCTCCTCTTTGCATTCATCTGGGCAAAACATGAACCTTTTGAGGCCTTCCATATGATCCTTGAGAAGCTACTTGAAGGCCTTGATCTGTGGTCCTGATTTGAGAGCCCACAAGCATAGCTCCTGGAAGACTTGAGCTTCTTGTTGTAAGGGTTCTCTGGTTTGGCCAGGTCCTCCAAGCACAGCACATTGTTTAAGGATGTGAATGATTGGGACTTCCCTTGGTAGTGCTTTGATAGCCCTCTCCTACACAAAAACACCAATCACAAACATGTAAGCTAAGATGTTTTGCACAAATTTCATAAATGTTTTAACCAAATATCCATTTTGGCCATACTAATTGCAATTTTAAGGTACTAAAACGATCATCTGAAAACTCATATGAGATAGACAAGAGGACATGTTTTAGATATACAAAATTAGCAGAGATAACTTACTTGAACGGAAGGTGTTGGAGGAGTGGAGACATGTCCTGAAGAGGGCCATTGCTTGAGGATGAAGAAGAGGAAGTGACTTCTTCTTCTTCTCCCTCTCCCTCTTCAATATCTTCCATGGATAAACCTGAAGCAACACTTGAAGAGGACTCGGAGGAGCAAGAGACTGAATCAGAAAGGTTGTTGCTTTTGTTGTCTTCATCAGAACCAGCTCCTTCTACAAAATCTTCTACAGCCATGAACCCAATATTGCTTTTTTGTTGAAAGTAGAAATTACAAGACGAATCCATCACAAACCCACTAAATCTCAACAAAATTCAATCCAACCCAGAATGTAAAAATAGTACTTGGTTTCTCTCACTTTCTTTTCTTTTCTCGCTGAGAGGGAAAACTAGTCAAGCTGCAACAAATGAAGGATGGTATGGAAGGGATAATGCTGGATGGATATTTATATGGATCACAGTTGATAAAAACATTATGGTTATTTTTGGAATAATTTGAAGATAATTGCAAACTAAATTATTATTTTTGGATTAAAAAATAAATAATAATAAAATAAAGATTCGGCATTATCCACTTTTGCTTTCTCAATGTCCTCTCGCCCACCTCGCCTCATTCCAACCAACCTAGAAATAGTAGTTTTCCTCGTTTTCAAACCCCCATCATTCCATCCCAGCGCGTGCCATGCACTCTCTTCTTTAATATCTCTATTCGTGTGAAATTATTATCCATAAATAAGATGAAATATCACAAAATTGTCTCATACTTATCTTATTATAATTTATATACGGATAAAACATCTTAAATTAAACAAAAAATTGTTAAATTCAATCGTATTAAAAGTACAATAAAACTAGTCTTCAATTTATAAACGGAAGAATGTTGAGGAGAGGAGCGTGAGGCAGGTTGTTAAGAGGGCGCGTGGGTGGTACAATTCTAGTTCTGGATAAGGTTAAGGTCTGACCTGGTGAGTCTTGTAAATTGGTCTGACTTCACGGCTTTATACCGTGCCCACTGAATTTATCTTAATATTTTATTTAATATTAATTCGATGCCCACAGACAGTATGGAAATAAATTCAAATTTAGGGAACCTGTTTGGCAACCGAGAAAGTTATATCACAGCTTTTTCATTATCAAAAATCTTGGATTTGGTTTAGATTCCAATTCATCAAAGATGATGATATATCATTACACTTATTTAATTCCTTCTTGTATCCATCACATGTAGCTATGAAATAAGGTGGCTTTTCTGTCTCCGTTTTGTTATAAAATCTCATTTGTATTCGATTTGGACACAAAAAATTATATTCTTTGTAAATATTATTCATTATAATATCTATCTTATATAAAGATTCAAAATAAATTTTTGTTAAAAATAATATATAAAAAATTATAAAATTTAAGAACGGACATGAATAATCACACTCTTAAAATTAAAAATAATTTAATTGAATATATTATAATATATTGCGTACATATAAGCAACCTATATATACCATCAAATTAAAACATCAAATTCTATCAAATTTAGATCATTTTGTTATCGTAAGTACATGTGAATATCAATTTGTGTATTTAAATTTCAGCCATATATTTATATCAATTTATTAACCAAATAACTAATCACAAGGCGAGTTTTTTTCTGAAAATAAAAGGCATTATATAAAATTAGAAGGCAAGATAGCAACTTAGTCTACAATTATGTATAAAAACTTCGGAAAATAATATAATTCTTGATATTAAAATTTAAAGAGATTGACGGTGAAATGCATAACTACAATGTGATGATTTAGAAATTTATAATAATTTAAAAAATAATTATTAAAAAGTTCAATTCTTTTTTCTCAAAATCTCAACTACATGCCTCTATGTACGAAAGAATCTCATTTGTTTATCCCTACTTAAAAATTGTCTCAAATGACATACCTAACATCTTTAATTTCTCACCGTCATTGACGTAACGAGTTTCTGTCCGATTTTGCATATCACGTATCGTGCACTTATTTTTTTGGTACATTAAAAGTCGGTTTTGCTCATACCCATCAAAAAATCATGGTGAGAAATAAAAAATGTTTGGGGTGATATGTGATAAACGTTCATACTTATGTGTAGTTATATGACATTTTTTCAAAAATCAATTATCACCTATTTTACAAGCAAAATCATTTCAAAACACTCTTTTCACCATTTTACAACACTTTTTTCAAGATTGTAAAAGTTAGTCGGGCGGATACGGCATTCGAAGAGTAGTCGAATTTGAATTTTTATTATTTTTATTTTTTTATTAAATATCTTATTTTATATAATCAAAATATGATTGTACTATACAAAAATATAATAATATCTAATATTTAAGGTATATAAATACCAATAGTTTATTACATCTATATTATTAAAATAATGTCGCAAGACAACATTAATATGCTTCACAAATAAAAAATGTAAAGTTTCATACGCATTAGAAGTCGGTTTTGAAATAAACAAAAACTGTCTACAAATGAGTTCATGTTTTTCATAATCTTGGTG
>JAYMTO010000045.1:0-20605 GCA_036898065.1 California macrophylla | reverse complement strand
CGTTTCCCTGAAAGCAGAGTGGGGTGGCGGATTGGGAGAGCTTCCATGGAGGAGAAGAGAGGAAGAGAGGACCCTGGAACGGAGGCACCCATTTGGAGAGGAGGCGAGACGGTGAGCGATGAGCGAGAAAGGGACGAGAGACGAAGGAAGAGACCGGAGTGTACGGATAGGGTATCGCTGCGACTGTGAGGAAGGTTCTAGAACCACGGCTCTTCCGTAAGATTCTCAAGATCGCCATCATTTGCTCCCATGTCCTTCAATTTGTTTTTATTTCTTCTTCTACTTCTGCAAGGGTTTAGGAGGCACGTAATGTTACACGTGGATCGATGTCCACATACTCATACTCATAGACAAGAAGCACACACGAGGATGAGGATGAGGATGAATATGTGAATAGGAATGTCAACTTCATGTATTCAAGTTAATCCAAAGTTTCTTGACGACAAACAAAACCCTTACCACATCTCTCCGTGAAGTCTCTTCAATTTTGATGCAATATTGCATCATGGCCCTTTGTGTGTAGTGAAAGCAAGCATGAGCTAGAAAAAAAATGAACTTCTTCTGGGGAACTCAAAATCAAGATTTAAGATACAACCAAAAGGTGATTCCAATCCACACACTTGCGATACAATGCTAATGCTGTCTGCAACTTCAGCCATAGAGCAGATGCTTGGGATGAACCTGCCTCTGCACATCTTCCTCTTCCAGGTCCATGTCAAGAACCAGGAATGCTTGGCTGAGCTTTCCTAGAGTTCCTTCCTCACAAGTGATCCTACAGTGCCTCTCGTGCCTATTGCCAACGAAAGAAATAAAGAGAAAGAAAGCCTTACCTTTGAGGTCTCTTTTATCTCTTGACCAAATAGGCCATGAATTTGGGTGATTTCTACTGAAACAGAGAAACTGAATTGGTCATCAGTGGTGAAGTTCTGTATTTGGATTCAGAACCACGAGGTTTATAATGCCAAGCCCCACATGCTGTTGAGGCATCACTCCATGTTTGTTAGATTCATTATTTTTCTTCCTCAAGACTAAGATATTGGCTTGACCCTTTTCTTACTTGGTGTTTATTACTTCAACTGATTCTTTTGCTTTTTGGTTTGCAATCTATTTATTCCTTTTCTGGTTGGAAGTGAAATGATGGGATGTGGAATAAGAATCAATTTATGCGCATTTTGCTTGGCTTGTAGTTGAAGAAAGCTCTTCGAATTTAAGCAATTGAACACTTGACCAACTGAGTTATATCAAAGTCTATAAGGTGATGATATTCATGCTTCTGTTCTCTCATCAAATACGTCTACTATACAAGATTTGTATCCATGTAAAATGAACAAAATTGGACGTTCCCTCTTATTTTTCTCACTTCTGTATACTTTTTTCCACTGGTGGTTTCGGGTCTATATTTCCACCATCTTGTATCTGGCTTTAGGGTGAACTATAATCTACCGGGGAAATGGCAAGTGTACTTGAGCTTTCGATGCGAGGCAAGAGCATTTTGCAGAGCAACATCTACCCCTAAGCCTTCTCGAAACAATGAATCATATAACTGAGAGACAAACTGCGACAAGTCATCCTCATCAATGTCCCAAGAGAGTCCCACAGACTTGTTTCCACTTTTCTCAGCATCACTATCTTCCCAATCACTCACTGGAGTAGTGCATCCTTCCTCTTCATCATCTGCCTCTTCCTCTCCGATCTCAAACTTCCCTGTCTCTGCAATATTGAACTCTCCTGATCCATGGGATGACATCAGTTGCATTTCTTGAGGCTCAGAGGAAGGACATATAACGGCTTTTGCACCAGAGTCTAAAAACCCTTTAATTAAAGCTGAAGTAGGCCCGTATGTCCCCGTACAAATTATGATCCTGTCCCTCCAAGCTCCAACCTAGGTCAATACAAGAGAAAACGTCACAACAATAAGAGGAGTTAATAGTTGCGTAACTCAGTAGCCACCGTCACTTTTAATTTGTTTCTTGTTCCAAGTCAGGTATACGGGACAACTAAAACCTCTCTAAACTAAGATAAAAGAAAAACAAATAACCACTTATATTATTAGGAAGCAAAACAAGTACTAAACTATTTCCCTAATTTCCCGCAACACAGTTAAGAGCTTCACTTGATACAAATAGAAGTAGCTTAACGTAATTATCTCTCTCCGTAATCTAAGATTTCTTTTCTTCATACGCTTAAACAAATCTTAAAAACTACCAACAACTTTACATTCTGCACCAACTTTCTTCAGATTTTGACAAATAGAGCACCGAGCTAGTCATTTTAGTGAACTCATAACTTCTTATTCTAAGGAACCACATGGAAACCCATCGACATTTTAAAAATAAACCTCTCGAAGTCACTAAATGCAACAATCCAGAGTTAGCGGGCAATCTCAAGAGACAAGACCAAGGCACAACATAAGAAGATGATACAATTATGGGCATATATGGTAATGTAAAATGCAATTCTAAGGTTTTTAAAGATGGTCCAGACACTAATCCGAAAAATCTACTAGGATTCCATATTATCAATACAAAGTTTTCATCACTCTCTTCTAATTGTAACTGATACACCAGATATCGACCAACTATAGCAGCAACAAATATAGACCAGCCAGTAAACATAAAACAATATAAGATTAGTTAATACTGTGAACCTTTTGAAGTGATACTCAACAAACATCAAATGAAAAGGAAGAATCCCAAAATCAAATGAAAGCCATACCATCCATCTGACATCATCAGGCGTTAGGTGCACAGAAGGGACAGTTCTGCGAAACATATATGCTCCAATTTCTTTGTCATCTCCCATGACCTTCACCAAAACATACCAAACAGCACCCTCTTTGACTTTGTATACCAGATATGGATAGACAAAAAAAATACTAATCTTGAAGGAAAATGAAAATATAGGGAGGGGTACCATACTTGGGTTTGACGTCCCATATAGCGGTGCACAATTCCTCCAATTTGGAAACATGGTCTAAATGTAACTAAATCAGCAACAGATGAAATCTTTGCCAGAAGTGCTGCCCCCTTCCTGCGATGGCTATACAACGCTGATAACAAGCTACATTTAACACATCGTAGGAACTTATCTGCGTGTTCTCCAGGTTCAGCAACCACAAAAACATCATTCTTCCAACTAAATTAACAACGGCAAGCAGGTAAGAAGTGGGCCAACACTACAACTGCATGCCAAAATGACTAGTTAAGGCAATAAATAGGTTTTGCTTACCATAATATTGAGCCAAGTGAGTCATTTTGAAGGGCCAGATGTACAATTCCTACTTGTTGTGAGTTCTGCAACTTTTCATTCAATGATCGGACTAGTAATGGAAGTTGTCTGGACTCTGCAGAGTTTGATGGAGATAGAGCCGTCTTTCCAGACTGAGACTCATCCAAGCTTAAAGGAGGAACCACATCAATCCGGTCAACCCTCTGGGAGCCTATGTCAGGAGGACTAAATGGATGCTGATTTGTTGCAACTGATACTGTACTTGAAACTCTTGATATCCCCTGCATAAGGGATAACCTTATTCCACCGCGGGAACAAAATGATTCAAGTGCCCGAGCATGATGGACATGTCTTCCTGAATCAGGACTATGTGAAGCCTCAACAAGTAATACATTACGCCTCCAACCCAAAGAAGGCCCACTCTCATCTAGCTCAGAAGAAAAGCAAAGACTTCAAAGGTTAGACAGAAAGGTATACAAAAGGATATCAGTCCACTGTAAGCTAAGAGAGAAACACTAATAGCTGAATTTTATGCCCTACCCTTCGACATAAGTTGGGGTTTCACATCCACTGCATACTTATCGTCAAGTTGGTAAGGCAGTAGTAGCCTTTCACAGACATTCTTGAAACCTTGAGAATTGATCTGGATATATTCGTCCACTGCTGCTTCTAACTTTAGCCAGACTGCAGGATCAGTTTCATCCAGCTCCATATCGCATCGTTCATCATCTATAGAGACAAACCAAATGGAATATTGACAAAGAATTCACATTGTTTTACTGAAAGTATTTTTTAAGGATATTTTCTAGCTGAAAAGATGTGAAGATATGAAAAGTAATCAAGAAAAATCACGGGCCTACTGTAATGTTGAACAAATGGGATAATAAGTTAGACATCATTATCAAGTAAACTGAATTCTAATCTAATGTCCCACCATACCAGGATTGAATCGGAAATACTGAATTTCAGGAAGCAAAGGTAGCAATGTGCTTAAAGCTTCCTCCACCCTTTCAACAGAGCATGCACTTTCAATCAACACCTGGCCAGTGTCCAGATAACGCCAACCACCCTTACGGGGCTGCAACAACATAGGTATTATGGATAAACAAAAACTAAAACAGCAATAAAATCATTGAAATATATTTCAAGGCTTTGCATTTCTCCAGTACCATCCAGGAATGTTGTAGTTATACCAAGGTAATGTTTGCTAGCAGGAAAATACATGAGAATGTGGCTAAGTAAACTATAAAATCAACATTATTGTGTTTAGGTAGAATCTGAAATGCGAGTGTAATGCTAATTCCTCCCAAATGTCCGCAAAGAGGATACCAACTAATAGGCGGTAGTCTTTTTACTAATCAACTTTCTCTACTACATGATTCTGGTAATACATTTTTTACTTGCTTTTAATTTTTATGTTCTTTTGTACTCTTACAACAATTTGATTAGACTCCCAAGCCACTTATCATGTAATGATTGGTACACTCTTAATCTTTTAATAGTATTCCTTATAAACTTCGTTGCTAAATAGCAATTAGAATCATGAATCAGAAAGGTAAATTTCTTAATCATGAACACGAGACTCAATTTAGGCCACATTAGCCTCCTGCGCGATGTATTTTCTTAGACTAGGCTGAAAACTGATTAAATATACTGGTTGTAGTCATAATTGGAAAGAGAAAGAGGAAAAGAATAAAAATAATTGCTTCTTCTAAAATCGTATTAGGACAGATAAGGTTTGAATCGGCTGAATCACTTGATTTCATTGTATGTAATTTGGGAGATGACCAAATTCCAACCAATTCGTATCCATAAACGATATGGGGTAATTTTGAATGGTTTAGATGTAAATCAAATCAAACCGGGAATCAGCCAGTTTTAAGAACCATACTTTAAAATGAATGACTTACAAAAATATTTTTAAGTCTAAACAAATTAGTTTGTACTCTCAGAATTTTAACTTTCAGTAAATTATTGGACTGCATATTGTTTTTGGCTAAATTTTCCAAATGCCTACATTTTAATTTTTAGATTCCAAATGCTATATTTTAAATCCTGATAACTAAATCAAACACTATATTCTGAACAGCACAGTAATCTACTTTACATTAATCTGGATTCATACAATATATACACAATATGCTACTTTTGATTCCTCAATCCAAACGACACCTAAATGCAACTGTGCAACATATTCATTAAAAGTTATCTTCAAAATGTATTGTAACGATCATGTAGGCAAGCAATTTCTTTTTCACCAAAGGACATTAAACTATATCATGCTTCTCACAGAGAAATACTGGTTTCATACATAGACATGGTAAACATGACAAGAGGAGATGTGAATGGAAGGTTTCACTAACAAGTAAACAAAAAAGGATATAGCAATGGTGGTTCTGCATGGCTGCTTTTAAACAAATAAATCAAAATAGTTGTAGAAAAACAATTAAAAAAGTAGATAGGAGAGTGGAGAGTGGAGAGAAAAGTGAAGTTAGAGAGGTGAAACACTTATGCCGCACCTCATTACTAGATAACCTTTTGTAATGAAAGAAATGAGTTTTCCCTGTAAATGACTAATGTTTATACCCCTACAAAATCTGGGTGCAGTAAGTCATGAAAGCCATAATCTCATTATGCTGTCCTTGATGAAATAAGATAGTAAGTATTTACCTTCGTTGGAATAGACCCACACCCAATGGAAACTATGCAATCAATTTTCGCATCAGGCCATAGAAGTTGTGCTTCTCTAATGGCAAATATAGTAGGATTATTTGCTACTATTGCACCATCTTGCCAACGGTTTACATCTAGCAAAGTTTTGGTAGAACAAAGGTTTCTTTCAGAAAAAAATAAATAATTAAGAAATCAGCTAACTCAACCATGATGAGTAGAGAAAAAAATGCTAATAAATCAAGCGAACGTGAAATGAGATTACCGTCAGAGAAATCATCGAGGTAATAGGGAGCAGCAGATGATGCTCTTATAGCTTGCCATACTTGATGCCTTGGACTTCCAATGGAAGCACTGTGTTTATAACAGACTTGAGCACCAACAGTAGGTGATGATACACCACAGATACCAGGACTCTCTGAAACTGGTAGTGTTATTTCAGGTGTGCCAGCAGGATACTGCAATTAATTACACAAGTAACTGATCAAGGAAAACTTACCAGATGAGAAGAATATATTCAGGATAAGAACATTGTTTCTATACAAGCAGCAGAATAACCAGCATGGCAATGAAATAATTAGATCCATTAAAAAACTCGGTGTTAAACCTGATAATTGCGGAATAAGAATGGCTGAGCTGGCATCATGCTAACCAAAGTTGATACGACAAAGACTTTGGGAATATTTTTTACTGCAGTTTCAATCAACAAGTCTCCATCCTCATCAGCACACATTTCCTTTAATAACCTCTCAAAATGCTCTGCACTGTGCTGCAAGATTGTATAGGATTCTTACTTCCTCGCATGGGGAGAAGCAATAACACAACAACTAAAGAAGACATCCATAAAATAGTTGCAGAACTCCAATTTCAAAAATTATTTCAAATCCACTTTTTTTTGTTGAAACTTTGGAATCAGAGAAATTATGATCAGTCTAACATAAGTAATGCTGGTCATGCTGGACTAAGGGAAAAAGAAAAGAAAAAAATCCATACTTTGGATCCGTGCACAACAACTCTAAAACTCTGCGATGAACTTTTGTAGAGGAGGTCCAACTTTTCTCTCCACGTTGCAGCTTCATTTTCCTTTGGAACAGGTTCAGCAAACACGAGTTTTCCTAA
Organism: California macrophylla; assembly: GCA_036898065.1. Taxonomy (NCBI): domain Eukaryota; kingdom Viridiplantae; phylum Streptophyta; class Magnoliopsida; order Geraniales; family Geraniaceae; genus California; species California macrophylla. The sequence continues at coordinate 13,588 of JAYMTO010000045.1, read as the reverse complement.
GGATTTTTTATTACAACAATGAAAAGGATAAATATTTGACGATAAATCAAAATGATAAAATTTCCCAAGGCAGCATGCTCACCCAGATTCTTGTATATCTCTTCACATTGATCCAAACTCATTAATTTAATACCAAGTGCAACAGCAAGCATGCCACCAGTTGATGTGCCACATATAAGGTCAAACAACTCATGAATCCGCTTTCCAGTTCCCTTCTCAATTTCTTTAAGGATCCGTACAGTTCCTAGGCCTTTCATGCCTCCTCCATCCATTGAAAGTATTCGCAGTCCTTGCTTAGGAACTGGTCTTGCCTTTATGGCACGGCGCAGAGTTTCATTCTCTCCTAAGAAGGCATAACTTAATCAGACACCATTGCATTAAATAAACTTAAACACCATAGAAATATTAAATTAAGAACAAACCAAGAATAGCCAAAGCACGCGCTGCAGCTCTGTTCACATGTGGTGTAGGAGCAAATGTTAATCGCATAAGAAGTTCACGCAAGCTTTCAGAAGTAACCAGAATACGACGATTTTCTAAACAGAAAGCCAAGTTTCCAACAGCTAACAAAGCTAACCTTTGTACCTGATGGACGACGTATCTTCAATTTGGAAAATAACATGCAACGAGAAACAATAAAATATATCAAATGAAAAACTAACCACTGGATTTTTGTTGGCACACAGTAACTTCAAAGACTTCAAAACATCTCTGGTTAACATCTTCTGAGATACCGTATCCGATGAAAAAGCCAGATTGGCCAGAACTTGCAGTACAGAAATTACAGCCTCAGGAACAAGAGATCTCAGAACTGTTTCAATTGGTTGCATGATGTCACATTTCATCAGCTGCATTGCCAGGGAAATATCTCCAGCAAGAGATGAGAGAGCGGAGCATGCTTGCTCCACCTGCCAGAAGTCAAAACTAGAAGTTAATGTTCTTGAAGGAATCATAAACAAACGATATTAAACTCATTTAATCTAAAACTACATTCGTACCACATGGCGATTGTCACTACTGATCATACTTAATAAGCTGCCTTACTGCATTCTCATCTTTACCAACAACTACACGATTTCCTTGGTCTTGCATAATCTTTGCTAGTGCAGATGCCAGTAAGGGGTGATGACAAGAAGAAAACCGAAATATAAGAGAGAAAAAGGCACTTAGTCTGTGCTTGGAAGCAGTAAAATAAGAACTGTTCTCCATCTGCAATATGGAAAAGGGTCATCTCTATCTTGCAAAATACAGGCAAAAAAATTAAATGCAAAAATGCTGCTACAGTTGCTGCACCAATACTACCTCTATTTGCACGCTAACTGATCTTAAATATTCATCTGCCACGATCCTCGTATTTGCAAGAGACAAGTGGTGAAGTTTGTGAAGTGGCAAAATTTCAGGAAGAAATTCAAGAGGATTACCAAATAGGCGAAGAATTTTTAACTCAGACATAGCCCTGCAAATATAATAGGTAAATTATAGATGATATAAGGTTGCCTGAAACAAGAAAAAAATCCGGTAAACTAATCAAATTATTGATCACCACTAAACTAACCTGAAATCAAGAAGAGGCCTAACAAGCTTGTTATGCTCTAATGACAATTCCATCAGACCAATGCACTGTCTCAATTCCACTGCTCACATTTTCCAACACAGATCAGAAAATTGATTGGGTTACCTCAAACATAAAGTGCATAAAGTGCTTTTATTCACATTCAAATTGATATTCATGAGAAACTCTTAATTAGAAAAAACATCCAATTAAAACTAAACTATTCAATCTTACCGGGCATAGAAACCAGCATGTTGTGGTCAACACTAAGAACTTTCAAATTTCTCAGCTCACCGAGCTCAGGTGGCAACAATGTTAGCCTATTATTATCGAGGTATAGCTTCTCCAGAAGAGGCAGTCGAATAAGATCTACTGGTAGCACCTGTCAATATTTATGCAACATACAACATTAATATGCTTTACTAATGAAAGATAAACAAAGGGAATGTTTGACAAGCCACATGACAAGTGCAGCCAGGTATGGATGCAGTCAGTCTAAAATCAAGAGAAATAAAAATCATGCTAGCAATTTTAGATTGTAAGGACAAGCTAAATCAGTTAGTAGAATTGGTTCAAAACATCAAATCAGACCTGATTCAAATAGGCTAAGCCATACACTTAAGTGCTTGTACACATCTACTAGCATATAATTGCAAAAGTATTCCCAGAAAAAATGACAAATGAGCATCTTTTTACTCAATTTATCTATTCATTGTATGCTAAATCATAAGGAGGGCCGAGCCTGCAACTTGAAGCATCACAAGAGAAACAGGTATTCTGGCCCAACCACCTGCTATGAAGAGCTTGATCTTGGTATTCATTCAATATGCATGGTATTAAGGAATCCTAGTTTAAGATGATCAAAATGATTAGTGAAACACCACATTACAAGAACTCTAGCCACAAATACCGGGCACAAGATTCAACAACAATAGCTGAGAATTCAGACCACTAGTATAAAGATGTCAATTTCATCCTTGGGCCCAAATGATCGTTACCAACACATAGAGAAGTAAGCAAATCAAGAAATTTTATTGCATTGTTTTCTTCTCATAGATGGAATGATATCTTAATACTATAGGTATAGATTACCAATCCCTTCCTACTGGACCAAATCCTAGTATTACGTATCGTACCAGTCTACATTCCTTCTGTTTTGCTATCTTTTTATGAGCAAGTTAATATCAATGATATGGACTAGACGTTTAAGGAAGAATGCCCAAATAGGCATAACATCAGAAACAGAGCAAAATTGCATCCCTCCTCTTCCCACAAATCCAAAATCAACATATAACAAATAAATAGCAAAAACACAGAAAGCAATTCAGCATCAAATAGGAAAGTAGAAAGACTCACCGCCAAACCACAACCAGGAAGACTGAGGAGAGTGACACTCTTCCAGTGCTCCCCACAGCCCAAATTCCCATTCCCGGCCAACCCAGGCGTCACCAGATCGGACCGAAGCAACCGCGTCAAAACCCCACTCCCGTCGCTCTGCTGACCCGACACAACCGACTTCGTGAGCATCACCGCCCTCAGCGGGTCCGTCCGCTTAACCACCTTCATATCCACGCCCACATTCCCCTCCCCCTCCCCGGTAAGCTCCACCATAACCGCGTCCTGCGGAGGAGGAAGCGCCACCATGAGCTGCGACTGCAGCCTCAGCGCCACCTGATCCTCGTCGTCCCCGGCCGTCCAATCGAATTCAATCCGGAACCCCAGCTCCTGATCCTGCGCAACCGAATTCACAGACGCAGTAGGCGAACTGGAAGCCGATGAACTCGACGAAGCGGAGGACGAGCGGATGGGATTCTCGGAGATGGGCCTGAGATCATCCGTGCCATAGTTGAGACACAAATGAAAGACCTCCGAGGACCTTTTCCATCCCAATCCCCAAGACATTGCCGCAGGAAGATCAGATCATACCGCTAACCAGATCCGACGATTAGTGGAGCGGCCCTATCGTAGCTTCTTCGCATAGAAATTTATAAGACTGGTGATAGATTACCAGTAGAGGGTCAGAGTTTCTGATTTTGAGACGACGATTGAACAATGGCGGGAGATTGAAGAAAAAAGATCGGAGTTCACACAACTATGAAATGAAATGAATATCGGAAAAGATGAACAGAAAACTAAATAAATAATCAAACTTCTGCTTCTACGTATCTGGTTGCACTCTATGACGGCGTTTCGTTACATTCGGATGGGCCCAAGACCTGGCCTCAACCAGATCACACCAGACACATAGGATGGATGTTGTATGAGCCCCTCAATTAGATTCTTCCTTGATATTATTTCCCAATCACACTCATTTATAAATAATCACATTGTCGTCGCATAAGTTCGAAATTTAGTGTGTTATGTTAATCTACACAATCATCATTATGTATTTTCATTCATGTTGCATTATTTTAAAAATCTATCTTACATTCTTAAAGGGCGTGACCTCACGTGTGAAATCAACGTTTTGCCTTTCAGGAATGTCAACTCCCATTTTTGGATCAATCTCAATCGTTGCAGTAACAGAATCACAATTTAATGTTTACATTCACAAACAATTTTTTTGTTGAGTGTATTATACATATCGAAAGGGAAGCAGAGTCTTGTACGATATATTCAATATAAAAAAACATTGATAGAATGTGTTATATAAAAAGAGTCGAAGTCATTTAAAAATATTTCTCTTATTCTATCTCGAATGTCTTTCAATTTATCATTTACATTCTTAATTTCTTTTGTTCCCGAAATTGAGAATTGACATACCGATGATGTAATATCATGTTTTGTTGAAAAGTGTTACAAAGTTTTTGGGCTAAAAAAGAGAATTTTGGAGAGAGAAAAGTACAAAGACACAACAAATCTTTAAATGGTCGTGACTTTTCATATGAACTATGATTTAGGCTCATATTATATCAAAAATAAGATATTGAATCAAAGAAAAATACAGACAAAATCAACATCAACCAAGAAAACAATGGATCTATTGGATTATGATAGTCACGATAATAAGTAAGTGCGATTTCGACCTGGTAACAGTGGGATTCAAAATTTCTGCTCCAGTAAACGTTTTGTAAAATATGTGCCAATTTTTCATACTGAATCATTCTAAATTTTAAGCCAGTTTTCGTTCAAAAAAACAGTAAAAGTTAGTTCTAATATCTCATACAAATATATTCCTATGTTTTGTATAACATACTGAATTTATAGCATATAGTATGTTGTAAAATTGCATACACTCTGTTTTCAGTGCACATTCCAACGTTTTATATAGTATGTTTCAACATTTTAAAGTGTATGGTCCAAAATTTGATAGTGTTTTATTCCAATTTCTAATGCAATAGATTTCAATGTTTTGTATAGTATGAAGCATGCGTTACATCTACATATTGAAAAATGTCATATATTGGTCAAAAAAATTTATTCTAAAGAAGAATTTTCCATCAAATTTTCAATATTTATATATTCAGTTCTCAATGTTTCATTCCAACGTCTTATTATCATCCCCTACAAGGCCACCCGTTCACTGAAATAAGATGAAGAAGAGCTCAATGCCAAATATCTACCAGCCAAATTGTGCTAATGAACATAAGTCACTTATTGGAAAGAGGTTCAATTCAGTAGATGAAGGGATCACGTTCTATAGATATTACTTACTCATGCATAGATTCGGGACAAGATAAGAGATTACAACAAGCGCGGGATGGTATGGTGACATTTAAATATATTTAATGTGAAAATGTCAGATCAGAAGCTTAAGAATAAAAACAGAAGAAAATAGCAAAAAAAACATATTTAAGCTATAACTGGGTGCAAAGATATGATTAGTTTAAACTATGATTACAACAAATTTATTGTCGGGGTCCATGTTGTCACATAAGCTTCTGTCCGAGAAACTTGGAGGGACTGAAAATCTCGGAATAATGGTTATAGATTTTATCAATTTGGAGAGAGACCTCAAAACTTATATAGTAGGTAGTGATGCTCACCTGGTGTTGGCCGAATTCCACAAGAAAATGTATATGTCAAGTAATTTATACTTTAAGTACAGAGTTGATTTTTTTTATTATCAGAACATCCCTCGTGTACAAGGGAGTTTTATTTTTTGTCACTTGACCCAAGAAATAATTGGTAGTGGGGAAACTCAAACAGACACAACCAAAGTTGGAGACAAAGACCCCAAAACTATTGTTATGAGACCAGGATTCAAGTGCTTTACCTGTTAGACACACAAGCGTTTAGCATAAAGTTGATGTTGATAATAGACATATGTCATATCAAAGAACTATGAAAAGTACGAGGATTCTATTACCATGTCTTGTTTAATATGTTCCAGCGTTTCTCAATGTTTCGATAGTATATCAAGTATAATATGCTCTTCTCCCATTTCACTGGAACCACGATAAATCAGCGACATTTGGATCTGAATTAATAGCACAAGAAGACGTGGAGTCATACATATGGTTGTTCGAAGCATTTCTAAAGTCGATGAAAATGAAACAACCAGAGTCGATCCCAGGTCCACTCAACCCAAGTCATTGCTTAGGGTTCAACCAGGGATGACTGAGAGACATAGGAGGCAGCTGAGAGATACCACACCAGAAACTCACCAGGGGGAAGCAAGTTTATATTCCTGCGTCGCTCTAATACTCCTCCACGACGACATAACCGTTTTTACATCATAGAGGTTCACCAGGGCGACGTAGTATTTTTTTACGTCGCCTTGGACCGAGGCCACAGTGACTTACCAGTTATTTACGTCGCGATAGAAGAGTTTCAAAGAGACGTACCCAAATATTACGTCGTCCTGACAGTCATCGGCGACGTAACAACAGTTGCGTCGTCATAGTGGTTGGTAGACTTGATGACGTGTCTTAATGACAATTGCTCTCAGCGACGCAAGAATATATACTTACGTTTCCGTAGTCGTACCAAGACGACGCAAGATTATATTCTTACGTCGCCAAGGTGGTCGAACTCCATTAATAGCAACAACAAGCTCGGGAGCTCAAAAATTCAAATCTTTGAACATTTGAGCTTCAAATTCTTCTCTAAAAATTGTCTTTCTTGTTGCTATAACTTCAAGACCCGTAGATATTCAAGATTTCACCCGATATTTGATGCATAAGTTTGAGAAGAAAAAGGAGAAATTATGAGCTTCTTTGGAAGCTATGGGGTCAGAGAACCGGGCCGCCATGATGGAGGAGTTTATGGCTGTCAGACAACCCTTGAAGGACGAGAGATATGGGAAGAGGTTCGGAAGGAGCTCCGGGATGAGGTCCATAAGGAGGATGATGATAGGTATATTCGCATTTTTCAGTCTATGGCCGAGAGTCATACCGGTAGACTATTCCCGAAAATATGGGTCCCACTACCTAAGCAGGTCTTCTCCTCCACAGTCTCCACTGCCACAGTAGTGTCTTCTTCCTCTTATTATGTGCGATTTCGTTTAGTTTTTGAATAAATTAATATGTTTGATAACTTTGAACACGATATTCGAGCATATTTATAAATATGATTTTGTTTGACATTTGAAATGTGTATTAGGAATGTGTAGTTTGAACTGAATTGTTTATTTGAGATTTGTTGGATATTAAAAAAGTTTTGAAATTGAACGGAAATGGAAAGTGTTCGGAAATTGTCTCTTTATTATTAGTTTTGTATCCACTACATAATATTTTACCCTATGGCGGCGTAGGTGATGCGTCTCCCAAGGCCTGGACGAGGTAACCTGGTACGTCGCGATAGTCTACGATGAGGTACCAGCTTACGTCACCTATGATACGTCTCCCAAGCTGGCCATGACGACGTAAGACGGTACATCACTGTGTTGACATGTTACATTCACATGTCGTCGTAGGCCTTGGGACACATAGTCATGACAACGCAACCTCCGCGACGTTTTAGTGTCGTAAATGCGTCGCCATAGTCCCAGGACAACATAATATTACCACTACGATAACGCAAGGCGTACATCGTCGTGGCGACTTTCTCCACTGGTGAGAGATATGGAGAAGACAGCTATTGTAGGGTTAGGTTCTGAAGCTTCTCACATTTTCATTTTTTGTTATCTACTATTACCTTTTATCTAATGTTATCTATTGTTACCTTCTCAAAAAATATATTTTATATTACCTTTATTGAAACAATATACGCTGTCATATTTTTTGATAAACAATATATGCTGTCATTCGTGTAAACGTCTCCCACATGTTTTTCCTATCACCTGTTTACTACTTTTTTTACCTTCTCATAATGTTCGTTTCAAAAAAATTTCAATCTTCTTTTGGTTCTACGACACACCAGCTTTTTAAAATGACAAACACAGAAAAGTCACAGGTCAACACAAATATATACCGGTTATTATTTTTTTATTTGTAATAATATGAAATATAATTATATTTTAAAAATAAAAAGTAATTAATACACTATTATGTAATTTAAATTTATTCTGAAATCATATATATTAAAAACATCTGCTATTAAAACAGTGACGGGTTTCATTTTCTCGGTGAGTGGTCACGAACATAATAGTCACAAATAATATATCCCCTTCGCGTGATAATAGTCACCAACATTATATTTTTGTCACTATAGTATAGTCATGGACATTACTATGTTTCTAGCTACAGGTAGTCACGTATAATAATATATTTATGTCCCTATAAACTAGTCATGGACATTATACGAACAAATACTCAATTTCCGACTGTAGATAAAGATTGGGATCTTTATCTATTGGACCCGACTTGGAAGCGTTCAATCTACTCCAAATTGAGGTTTGCTAATTTCCAATTTATGCCTTCCTTTTTCAAGTCTTAAAGGATATATTTAAAATACGAGTCTTCCATACCCCGAGAGTGAGAATAATGTCTTTGGGAAGAAGAAGAAACAAGCACTAGTAAATTCATGTGGAAATTTCACACAGTTGTAGGAGATCAAAGGATTAAACACAGAGGCAGTGATGCAGTGAACCACTTCATTACCAAAGTGGACTTGTAAAACAGTGTTGAAAGTACATGTTTGATAGTTGTGTACACGTTCTATATTCTATGGTACACAGGACAGAAGGATATCATCTCAGTTGTAGAGGACTACTGTATTGTGAGTCTACTTGGAGACTCAATATAAATGTACATTCTATTTACGATGACTATGGTAATACATTTACTGTCAACCTCGATATGAGAACGAAACATTGCACATGCAACTGCAATAGGTTCAAATATTGTGGTCTTATGTGTACATATATCTTCCTAAGACTGCAGGCACAAAAACGTTTGGTCAATGACAGATGGCATAGGGAGAAAACCAACCACAAATTATCAGATATACCAACAATTTCTAACCAACATTAAATAATTGAAAATATGTATAATGTATCATTTTCACTAACAAGTCACCATATAAATTTTCATCAGGTGTATTGAATAGTAGGTTGTCAATAATTGAAAAGGTTCCATAACACTATGCCAAAAAATATCTACATACACCAATACAAATACATATAATGTAAAACGTTGGAACACATGATACAAAACATGATAAACTTGTTCTTTATCATACCAAATTTTTTGTGTCCAGCTTCACATCTTTGAATTGATTCACTTCATCAGAAACCTGGGGATGGTAATTGTCTAATATTCTATGTTGCACACAAGAAAAATGTGCATCGTGAGTAACAAATCAAGAGCTCAAGGACATAAGTACTAAAGTGAGATATTTCTTACACAAGTATCAACATCGAAGAAAAACCATGACAATGAGTCAGCACTATTACCAACTTCTTGATGGTTCAAGAAATGGATCCAGACATTTACGACACTATTGTCTACCAACTATGGAGGTTGTAGACTTTGAATATCATTCTTCATGATTCCAACTCCTTCGTAATTATAATAAAGCACATTGCAGTAACAGAATTAAGACTTATAAAAAATTATCTGGAACTGATGAATAATTATGAGGAACCAAGTCCAATATCACCCAATCAAAAAGCATTTTCTCATCGTATCTCAAACAACCATTGAAATTTGCATCTCACTCGTACGGCGATATCGAATCATTTTGACTATTTCCTCTTATCTTTATCCTGCATCAATTCATTAAGAGTTTCACTAAACTTTTGTGACAGAGTAGTATACCCATCGTCGAGTAATATAAGACTTTCTCTCAAAAGACTCCGAAATATCAAACCCACAGGAATCAAAGCAAGCACTAGTTATCTAACCATTCAATTAATCTAAGCTTATAAAATATTGTGTTTAGACTTTATAATGTAAAGATGCAATGAACATGTAATTAAGAAAAAAGTAAATTGAATTGGAGACTGAGTAAAAGAGTATCTAGGATGTCGGGATCATAATATCATGCTCGAGATATCGAACTTTAAACAATCATGCAATGTCCGTCTTCTAAAAGAGTAACGGGAAATCTCTACAGCTAGCCACCATAGATCTCTCTCGATCTACTAGGATCCTAATTCACTTAACCACCTAGTTATCTCTAACCTAGATGAAAAATACAAAGCATTAAGGTCTCAAGATTCTCCTAACTTTCGGGTTGGTAATCTATAAATGTTACTCTTGTGTTAACCCTATTATCCATAATAAGAATTTAAACCCAAGTCTGAATAATTCTAGGTCGATCTAAAACATTCATCTCTCGATTGTTGGATCATAGAAATTAGCAATTATCAAAGTAATAAAGGAGATAAACATTAATAACAAGAACACCTAGAAGTTTAACCTAAGAACCCTAAATATGAATGATTAATTCAAACTCAATACCTACAAACAATAATATTAATCTCCCATGCCCTAGATTATGAGAATTAGCTAATCATGACAAGAGTGATATAAAGCATACATTGACATATATAATTAAACATAATGATTAAGAAAGGAAGAGTGATACGAAATACCGAAGATTCAATACTTATAAACTCCAAGATTTTTGCAATTGATTCAACCGTTCCTATACTTTTTCTCTCTCAAGCTCAGAGCTTCTCTTACTAGAAAATTAGTCTAAAAACAATGTGGGAGCTATCTAATTAAACCCCAATTTCCCTATATATAGTTTTACATTAACGGCTAAGGAAAAATAAAATTTCATGAATTTTCGCAACTCTGTACATCCCACATGCCCCACGTAGAATGTTACACTCCCCATGTAAGGTCCTACACGCCCCGCGTAAGTTTCTACACACTCCGTGTGGTAAAGTAAAAATATCAAATCAATTATGGAGGTTCTGCACGCCACGCATAGCTTTTCCCACACACTCCATGTAAGGGTCTACATGCCCCGAGTGAAATGTAAGATTGTAGTTCTTTTAATTCTCTTCAACTAACCACCGGCTTCGCTCAAATCGAACATCATATGAGAAAGTTATGCTCTCCAGAAGATCGATCGCGCTTCAAGACTTTTTGAGTGATTTTTGCTCCAAATTTCTATACTACGCCACACAGGGCTAGTGAGAGTAGATAGTAGAAAATAGTATGAAGGTACGATAAAAAAGAGAGACGAAACATGTTAAAATGAGAGGTGAAACCATCAAAATTAGCACTAAAATACTCGCGCAATCAGTGGCCAATGAACAAAACATCAAAAGTTCCTGGTTGTGTAAAAAAGTTCATATCGGAACTAGCGAGTTAATGTTCTCCTTTGATTTCCTTTTACTACCTCTGTATGGTTTCTATTTGGTTTTAGGATTAATTGCCTCAAGACGTTGGGACCAGTATTGTGGAACTTTGAGACTCTACAAATGAGGTTCGTCTGGGGAACTAAATTTGTCATCTTGCATGGCTTTCATGGCGACAACGCAGCTCATCCATACTAAGCCCAACCAACAACTTTAGTATCACCATGAGCTTAGGGACCAAGTGGACTGACGCAACTATCACTTAATAAGCACAAAAGTCTATCCCAATCAGGAACCACGGGGAGCAGTCGAGCGCGACACATAATTAAGAAAGAATAAGAACATATACCGGGAAAGGAGGGTCCGAGAATATCCAGAGAGTCGCTGTGAATACTTCCGGTCATCTACTCTTCCCCCATCAAGCTCGCGGATGAACTTTCACATAGGGAGGGAAGTGATAGTGATGTAACAGGCTCATGCCCTAACAAATAAGAGACCTAGCCACGATTACCAGCCAGAGATGATGAGGTAGTTGATAGTGAGTTGGAGCTGAAGAAATAGTAGTTTAGTTTGGTTAGAATTTGATTATGTATTGAATTTGGTTTAGTATTTTATTAGTTTGAATTGAGATTAGTTGAAGATATTAAACTCCATTAGAAGTATCAACCTTGTGGAACTCGGTGGATACTTATGAACCCTGAGTATTAAGAATAAATTATCAATCAATAATCATCTTTAACAATACAATAGCAGTAGAGTAGTTTCTAAATTCCTGAACCAATTCGGAAAGGGAAAGGCAAGAGTAGTCAGCCATTCTCGGCTGATTTTGTCTTGCAAAGACTCGTTACCAGGTCTCAATCCGTGAGTACCTATCATTGTCCCAATATGGATCATATGTCTGCCTGACATCAGGTTCTAAGGGTAGTGCAGATTTCCGCTCAAATAAATCATTAAAACATCAATTTTTTGCCGCACAACATAACTGTCACCATGCTTTTCCTCTTCTATTAAAGACAATTGCCTAAACTCAGAAATGTTGCCAGCCAATGCACCTCCCACGACACACAACTATTTTATGGCACCATCCTAAAAATGTTTGAAACCTATTATGTTATATGATTATTGCTGGGTTTTATCATGAATAAGGCACCGGAGATACAAAAAATGAATGTATAAAACTCTAATACATATCCATGTAATTTGATTAACCCATGATAATGAGAATCAGAATCGTTACTTCTTGAAGATTCGTAACCTGTTTCGAGACAATGACCTTTGACTAGTTTCACGTTAGTGCTCTACATGATCAAGACGACCCCAATGAGATCTGTTCTGTGCAGGTATCCACACGAACAAGTGAAGACTAAAACTGTAGTGTCCTAGCACCTTCATATAAGATACGAAAAGTCTTTCTCACTCTCTCGTTTCTGTAAAGTGCGTCTTGATTTTCAATTTCAAAAATGAAAATGCGTAACGAAGACCCTACCTGAAAAGGGGAATATTTTTACCTTGTCAAAAAGTATTGAATTAGAATTGTTTTAATTCAATTTCGTTTTCACTTTCCTATTTTGAATTAAATTCGAATTTTGTTTTCAAACTTTAAATATCTTCCGAAAATGTTATACTAATATAATAATTATATTAAAAATTAAATAGGTGAATTAAATAAATATTATATTATATAAAAAATAAATATAAACATATATTTAATTGGGCTTCCAAAACCTAATAAGTTTTGAATTTGTTCTTATATGTGACCATGTAGGCTCATATATCGTTGACAGCAGCTTGAGATCTCTACTTCGGCCACAAGTCATATTGACTTTTAGCAAGACATTATGACTACTCAAGTTACATGAAGATCGATAATATGACATTAACATTTTACCGTCAATATCTTAATCCCTTTGTCTCTTGAGATCGAGAATTACTATAAGACATAGAGTCATCATCCTTATTCTATTCAATCATTAGTTTCTTGACTCCAAGTAGATTGTAGATGACAACTACTTATCTCTTACCATGGCCATGCATTTCTCACACTCTCACTCATCAATGAGCCTGACAACTACTTCACCCTTGTGACGCGGCAGTGTACCGATCGTCAAGTAATAAAGTAAGGGTTTTATGCCCCGAGTTATCAAATCCAAAGGAGTTAAATGCAACGTAAGCAGTAACATTTAAGCTAAGTGATTCAAAAATGGTCTTGGTTTGTTTTGATAATGAACATACAAATAAATTATGCAATTTAATTAAACTAAAGTTAACAAGCAAATTATGAGAATTCAAGAGAACAAACGTTTTAAGGCAATCGGGATCACGATAATGAGCAAAGAGTGTTGGGATTCACATTAATCAAATGAAATACATGTGAGATTTCTATGGGGTAACGGAGCCTC
>JAYMTO010000044.1:0-20771 GCA_036898065.1 California macrophylla | reverse complement strand
TTAGGGATAACTAGACAATGACCCGACCCGATCGGGTGAAACAAATGTGAGGATGGATGAAGTCGGGGTGAGCATGACCCGTCTCCTTGCACCCCGACCTGTCACATATATACACGATATATAGATATTTAATATATTATTTTTAAATTGTGTACATAGTTTGGTGGTATATTTTTTTTCTTGAATGTGAAATGTTTTGTATTATGTTTGATTTTAAATTTTGTTAAATTTTGTAACATTTATTTAGTGAAAAATTATATAATTTTTTTAGTAATATGGGACAATATAATAAATAATATTACAAAAAATGGGGGTGGATAATCCATGAACCGAATAAGGGCGGATAACAGAATTTTAGCATGGGGTGATGGAGGTCACCCCGCCCCAAACCCGGCTCGTTAACATTCCTACTTTTGTTGAAAAAAATGCTTTTATTCCTGTTTTTCGTTATTTGTTAATAGGGAAGACGTAATTGGGCCTTCACTGTAGCTCTTACTGGGCCCATTATGATATCAGTCCAGTTCAGTCTTTGGCCATTTAAGATGAGTATTTGACGATCATTTAAGATGGGCGGTGGCTTGGCCCATAAGCCACCAACGGCACTATTTAAGGATCATTCTTAGGTTTCACAACATAGGTGCCGATTTCATAGAGTTTATTTGACTGCCAATCACACCATAATTGATTTTTTTCAGATTTTTTTTAATTTTTCTATTTTATTATGTCTTTTTATATGATTGATTTTTATATATAGTCGAAATACTTTAGGTCGTTCATGGAGTCTTTTACTGAGTTCAAAGGTCAAAATGTATTTTTGTCATATGTGAAGGAGTAATAAAACGTAGATATCGTAATTAAACAATATATTTTTTGAAAGTAAAAAAAGAACATCAAAGTTTCACATCAAAATGTTATGAATCATATCATTTTTTTATAAGTGTTATGGATCATATCATTACATACTAAATTATGTTGAAATATCTTTTTATAAATCGAATTTTTAGATAGATCGAATTTGGAGCAACAAGCAGTTATGGTTTAAAAGACCACGTTTTTAAACTCACAAACGGGTCCCAACAAAAAGTCAAGATTATTGGATGCATAGATACATATTGACACAAGAAGAGCAAATTGAAAAAATATATCTTTTATGATCAAAAGTTACAAATTTTGAAAACAATGTTCATCTTAAACAAACTTTATTTAAGATATTTTTCACGAAATAGTATTTTTATAAGTTTAACAAAAATAAACATATTTTAAAAACTTAATAACTCTTAATATGAAAATTCAATTTCTGACAATTCCAAGCATGTTTTCTCGATTTGCTCCATGAGAAAATACACAACCAAACAACCACTTTTTTTTCTCAATTTTATGTATAAAATTTTAATTAGGTCACTATTTAGAAATTAAACTTTATTTTTTCATCATGTTTATTCATAATAAATCGTTTAAAAAAATATCAACTCACATAAAATTATGATTACATCATTTTTTATATAAAACTATGGCTGAAACCACGCTTCATGCAGTGGAGCAAATTTCACATATAATTTTATTTATATAGATTTTGCATTCCGTGTGTCCTTTAATGTCCCACATTGGAGAATAGAAACTGATACAATATTTTATAAATCCATACTTGCTAATTATTTTCGCTGAGCTCAGTAATGTGTGCTTGTAACCGAGTGGGGATTTGAAGTGGTTGAAGGTGGGTTCGATCCTTCGGGTTGTGTGGGCCTTGTGGGAATATATTTGACCTGCCCGATCCAAGTTAAGGAGTTGGGCTTGAGTTTTGGGCCAAGGCTTGGGTCTCGATGTCCTTAATAGGAGAGGGCATTGCGTCTCGGAGGATGGATGATAACGAGTCGATTTTTACCTGATCCATCATAACCAGTTGGATCCTCCTCAACCGAACAACCCCTTTTTTTTCAATCTTTGATTACGTCATTATTTAGGAGTAATAAAATGCAGATCTCATAATTAAACGATATATTTTTTAAAAGTTAAAAAAGGACATCAAACTTCCACTTAAAAATGTTATGGATCATATCATTATTTACTAAACTATGTTGAAACATCTTTGTATAAATCGAATTTTTAGGTGTATCGAATTTGAAGCAACAAACAGTTATGGTTTAAAAGACTACGTTATTGAATTCACAAACGGGTCCCAACAAAAAGTCAAGATTATTTGATTCATACATACATATACAAGAAGAGAAAATTTAGAAAATATGTTCGAAAGTGTCAATTTTTATTTATTTTTTATAATCAAGAGTTACAAATTTTGAAATCAATGTTCATCTTAGACAAATTACTAGAAATACCCTTTAAAAACTTTATTTACGATATTTTTCAAAAAATAATATTTTTGTAAGTTTAACAAAAATAAACATATTTTTTGCTCCATGAGAAAATACACAAGACCAGAATCACATTACACATCTTCTGTATTGTAAAAACCTGAGAGCATGAACTACATTATACAGAAATTGTGTTCTTATACAACAAAATTATCTCTTAAATTAATCTGCTCACCTGAGCCAATACATACATATCCCTCAAGCCACAACTACAAAATCATTACTGTGCTGCTACAGCTTTTCTCCAGTAGCTCTCAGCGATGCATTAGAGCAGCAATTTCTATCTAATCATTCAAGGAGCAGAAATAAGCAATGATCATAGTTACTGGTGTGGTCGTATTTCGAGCTTGTATGCTTGTATTTCCATGGGAGAGATCGCTATATGTCCTTCTGGAGCAACGTCTCCAACCTGTTGGGAGTACCCTAGCATTTCCGTGTCTTCATGAAGAAGATTTAACGAAGTTGGTTTGGCGCGTAGGACTTCAAGTTCCTTGAACAAATCGAACAGATTCAAATGCTCATCTGCAAAACGCTTGCACTGGGATCTTCCTTTCCGGCAGTAGGAAGCATCAAAACTTCGTCTATGTAGGATTAAAGCGTGCCTAGAGTCTTCATGAGGTTGCTGAGAATACTTTGAAGGCCGGGGGACCTTGAAGTTTACTATATGCAAATCACAGGGTAAGGAAGCGGCTAAAGGAGAGAAGGACCTCGGAACTGGCTTCACGCCTACATCTTGTGACTTCTTGGCGACAAATGCATGAAGTGGATGGTTCAGTCGGGCACCAACAATATGAGAAAAAAGAGACGGGTTCAAGGGAAGTGGATCGGTGACAGGGTTTGAGGTAGGGAAAATGCTGGACTCCACGACGAGGTGGAAGACAACGTTCATTGCACGGTTATCTAGCACTCCTTGCCCAAGACCACGTCCATCATCCCTTACCAAACGACGATCAAGCATTACCTCTAACCATCCTTCATCAAGGCTTGCCACACCCAATGACTGCCGAGAATGGACATTTAACCGCTGACCATTTGATCCCTGCATAAATGCAAGAGCCGGCATAGGGTAGTAATTCCCCTGCAATGGGATCTTGTCGTAGGTTTCCCTCCGACTCATCTGAAAGCCATTCAAATCTGAATAGAAAATCCTCTGGTTATCAATGTCAGTCCGGTATCTAACTATCAATTCCTTGTCATTAAAATCTTTTCCAAGAATCTCAACATGATATTCCTTCTCGATGATTAACTCTTGTATAGTATTCTCTCCGTTATATATGCGAGTGCTGTGAGAGATCGGAGACCTTTCCCAATGGGTCATCGGATAAGAGTATACTTCCTGCATCATAGGTCCCTCTGACAGAACCATCTCCCCGCCAGCTCTAACGATAGGCTCCGCATTACCAGTTGGTTTGAATAAGTATGCTCCACCTTCACTAGAGTACATAGCTATTTCTTCACCAACAATAATTTGGGAACCATTTGTATAGCTTACTTTCTGCAATAGACCGAGTGTGGCATTGAAGGTGAGTGTCTGCTGTCGGTTCTGGATTTCAATTGAATCACCTTCGATTTTTGAGCAAGAATATGCAGTCGGGCATGGTAATGGATTTGTCTGTGTGAGAATTTTCAGATTTGCCGATTTGGCCTTTTCACATCCAGCAAAACCATTAGCAACATAATAGATCTGCAAACCCATGGGAGGAATCGAAGCTTTCCAAAAGAGCCGATGCCTTCCGGTGAAATGTTTGCTTCTGCCATGCTGCAATTCAGGAGAAATTTGACTTTTAACACAAGTCCAGTTTGAATCCAGAACAGTTACATCCGGTTTGTCAACTACAACCATTACAACCTCTTCTCTTGTCTGCTCCAAAGGATTGAAAAAGACCACGGGATGAGCAGTTTTTTCACGAGCACTGATTGATTTATGAACAGGCTGAGCATCATATTTTGTTCTCAACTGTTCTGGCTCAAACTGAGATGGGTTTTGTTCAGATTTTTCATGACGAATTCCAAGCAGTATTTCAATAGCTTTAGACATGAAGAATTGCAAGTCCTGTAAAGAAGTATGCATACGAGATCCATAATCAAATACTACGTGATCCTTTGCAGTGCCAGTGACCCCGTCATGATGCTGGAAAAGAGCCAAGTTCCTTCGTGCAGCTGTCAACTTGTAGGAGAAACCTGTGGGGAGCTTTTCACATTGCGGTCTCTCACAGTAGCCTAGCAATAAAGCCATCAACATCTCTGAGGCCCGAAGCGTATGCTCTAATACCCGATCAACAGCCTTAAAGAAAGGGCGAGAAACATAATAGCCACTCCAATAATCCTGTTGCCAATCAGCGTAAGTAAAAAAATCCCCTGATAGAGAAGGAAAACCCCCAATCTCACCAGAGCCAAGCTCACCCGGAAGTGAATAGTTTATTCTGTCAGCCTCCTCACGAACAGTTCGAAAGTAGTCGTCTAAGGTACCAAATTGTGCTTCTGCATTTAGACTGGGATTAGAATTGATATAGTCAAACAATAACTGGTAGTTCCTAAACTGAGCCTCTGCTTCATCAATGCTGACATAACGGAAATCATCCCCAAGAGGAACAAGAAGTGTATTTGTTCGGTATAATGTAGACTTCTTCTTATATTGATCTAGGAGTTTCAGTGCCCTCTCCTTGACATTTTCCTGGTTGGTCTCCACTGGATCTGTTCCCCATGGGCAAAGTTCATACACAAATCCACGCATTCGAGCAAAGTCAAACTGACAACAAATAGCAGGCTCCGGCCCACAAGTGTGTGGAATATCATACGAATAGAAAGGCATCATGTGGACAAAAATATCAGTAGTTTCCTCTCCATCCCAGCTCTGGCGCCACAAGTACTCCAAATTCTTATGCAATGCAAGTTCCTTCTTCAGCTCATAATGAGTCCTCTGAATAAGCATATTCTCGAAACCCATACGACGGAGAAGATATGCCATGGTAGGCGAGTAACCAAATGGATCTATTGCCCAGGAATTTTTAGGGACAACTCCAATAGTGTCATTCAACCATATATTCCCTTCTGTTATCTGATTACAAGAATTGAAGAAGAATCAAATCACGAACTCAATATAAGGTTTAAGAATTTCTAAATACTTTTGTTAGGAAAAACCCACAAGCTAGCAGTTCCAGTATACATACATCAACATATATGTATAACTCCTAGCAAGGGGCAAAACAAAAAGACGAATGTTTATAACGTATATATGATGGAATATTAGATATCTACTTGTGCCTTTACCTGTACACCGAGGATGCGAACTATCAGTTTCTGATAATAATATAAACATTTGACTATTATTTGAGAACGGCTCTGAAAGTGCTCAGCCTTCAACGAGCTGCTCAGACTTGGATCATTAAATACTTGCCTCCAGCTAGTTATAATGAAAGCTTAAGATTAAACTCGTTTAATAAATGAGTTCAGCCGAAGCCCAACTCTTCAAGGCTCGATAAGCTAATGAGTCAGCTTCATTTATTATTTATTTACCAAATTATCTTAATACAATTAATACTTTTTATCTATTCAACCCCGCCCTCGAGTCTTGATAGCTTTTAGCAAAATTGTCCTACTTCCATTTTACATCCCAATCGTTACGGTATACGGAAGCTGATAATAATATGGTTTATATTATATTGTTTCTGACATTATAATTTAGACATTGTTTTGTCATTATAATAATGTTGAGATATTAAACTCACAATTGTGGATGTATGATTTTGTTCAAATTTTGATTGAATTTTTACTTACAGTGGAATCTAAATGAGTCTAGCCAATTAGAGCTCCAACTCAGATTGTTTTTCAGCAAGTCAGACTCAAGCTCAAATTTATAGACTCATTCAAACTCTATATATAATAAGCTTAAATGTCGACCATAATATGCCTTAAAGTGAGGGCCCAGTCTCAACTGCAATTAACAACTAATGCTAAAAAATCAAGTTACTCAATAGATGGAGCCTATAAATTTAGATAATTTTAACAACAATAAAACAAATTTTCAACATACATATTTATACAAAGATTAAGAAGTACCTGCTCAATTATGGCAAAATAATGTGAATTAGCCTGCATGAAGAAAAGGAGTAATAATATTGTAAGTGAAGCCTCGGCAAACAAAAGATTAATTACCTTCTTACTTTGTATCGTCAAATCGCATAATTATTATGACAAGGGATTAAAAAACTTAAAATTGATAGAGATGGAAAGGACATGTACAATGAGTATGAGACAAGTTGAGGAGCATAACGATGAAGCCAATTGTAGTAACTTCCGATAACGGGTGGTAAAATTGGTATTATTTTAGGGGGGGAAACAAACAAGAGTTTTGACATAAAAGTTATGGCGCTATATTATAAACTCATCCAGCACAACTATGATCCAAAAAATTCCAGAGGAATGAACTTATCAAAACTGTCTCAAAATGTGAAATAACTTCATTTTTGTAATCCCAAACTCTAGTTGATGGACCGACTTCCTGGAAGTAAGCAACTCATCGATGAGTTGATCAAATCATTTTGGACGAAACGCGACCAAACCATCAAAGTGTAAAACCATTCAAATCTCATTCAAACACTATAGTAAACAGATGTCCTGCACCATGTTACTAAAAAGTTAGTGGAATGAAGCCAATCTTCAATGTGGTAGATCGCCTTGAAAAAAAATCAAATCTATAGACAAACCCATAAACAATTACCTCATCGTTCATCACCCAACCACCTCCAACAATTTCAAGCTGCCCATTTTTCACTAGATTGGTGAAAGATTCTTTTTTAGCATCGGATGAATCCCTCCACCACCTCTCCAAGTAAGACATCTCTTCCCATATAAACTTCCGTCGAGAATCCTGCATATCCAGGTTCAAATGAATTCATGGAAAGAAAATTTAACAAGCACTCCACAGTTCTAAGCATTTCTAACCATGAATAAATCAAGTTGCTTCCTTCTTTTTCCAAAAAGAACACACCGATATGGCACCAGCCACGTGTTTAAGATAGAAACAGATTGTTCGATATGAACCATACCCATGATCACTAATTAAGTGATAAACTAAATAACAGCTACAAAATCAGGAAATAAATCATTTTGATGAATCCCACACTTATATCAAAATCAAAACCAAGTCGCATTTGAGCGGGTCACAGTTCTAAGCATTTCTAACCATGAATAAATCAAGTTGCTTCCTTTTTCCCGAGAAGAACAAACTGATATGGCACCAACCACAGGTTTAAGATCAAAACAGATTGTTCTATGTGATCGTGAACCATACCCATGATCACTAGGTAAGTGATAAACTAAATAACAGCTACAAAATCAGAAAATGAATCATTTTGATGAATCCCACAGTTAATATCAAAATCAAACCCAAATCACCTTCCAGAGGGTCTCAACAATAAAAAGGACACACTGATAGGGCACCAACCACATGTTTAAGATAGAAACAGATTGCTCTATCTGAACCATACCCATGATCACTAATCAAGTGGTAAACTAAATAATAGCAAATCAGGATCATAAATCATTTTGATGAATCCCACAATTAAATCAAACCCAAATCACCTTCTAGAGGGTCTCGACGATAAAAAGGACATACTGATATGGCACCAACCACATGTTTAAGGTAAGAACAGAAGGTTCTATCTGAACCATACCCATGATCACTAATTAAGTGATAAACTAAACAACAGCTACAAAATCAGGAAAATAAACCATTGTGATGAATCCCACAACACAATCGAAATCAAACCCAAATCACCTTCGAGAGGGTCTCAACAATGGTGTCGAGAATGTGCCGAGACTGGCGATCATAATACTCCTCAACAGTAAGCTTCCAACCGGGATCATTATGCGAATGGGGCACCACAAAAATCTTCAATTTCTCATCATCCCACTCGTTCCCTTTGTAGCTGACCCTCCACCCCTGCTTCCACGGCCCGCCGTCCACATCGGAGAACTCAATCTTATCATACATATCCTTGGTCGTGATATCGACCTTGGCGCCGGAAACGGACACGTTGCCTCCATCGGCCGAGACGGATTTGCGGTAAAAGGGCTTTCGGGGCTTGGAAATCCGGGAGGATCGGGACTTGAAGTGGGAGGAGATGGGTCTGGGAACGCCGTAGCGGATGAAGACCAGGAGGAAGAAGAGGAGAGATACGAAGAGGCCGATGGTGAAGAAATTGGTGAAGACGAAGTTGATGAAGGCGTTGCGCTTGCGAGTTTTGCGTGGAAGCTTGGATTTGGGGTTCGATGAGGGCAGAAAAGAGCGTCCCCAGCCCCCTCCGCGGCGGCTGCCACCTATGTAGGAGGAGATGGGCATTTTTTCTCAGCTCCGGCGAGATTTGGAGGGTTGGGGAGAGAGGTGAAGGTTTTGGCTATGGCGGTGAGAGCTTGATTCGGATCTGTCAGTTTTTGAGAGTGTCGAGAGGGAGAGAGCAGAGAGACGTGGGACTGGTAGTGGATCCACGCAGAGTAAAGCGCGTGAGTTTTAGAATCAGACCAAGACTAGTTTTTCTGAACCGGAGCTACACCAAGACTTTCTACCCCGGTTTGCTATTATTAAATTAATTAAGGGACCACTAACTTACTTGTCAACAGCAATTAAACGGTCAAATCAAATTTAAGCTTTATCAAAAATTATTTAGTTTTTTTAAAAATTATTTAAATTTGATTCGAAATTAAACAAACTTGGTATCCTAAAACTCGAATTTAGTTAGAAAATAAATGTCCAAGTTTGATTTGTTTAATTTTTGTTATAAATATTAAATAAAATTTTAAAAATATAATTTAGATTCAGTTTAAGTTCGATTTGTTTACATCAAAATAAATAAATAATTATTAAACAAGGTGACTCGTGAGTCTATCAAATCCTGAAAATATTGAACTCTAGTTCGACTTCTTATTAAAAAAGTACAAACTTATATTTAGATTCAATTACAATAAACTCGAACTAAACATTTAACAAATCAAGTTCAAACGACTCAGTAGAGACTTGAACTAAACATTTAATAATAAATGACATATGCAAATTTTATCGTAGTAAATTAATTAAATTTAAATTTAACTGTATTGAATTAATAATTTTGTAGTTGACTTGTTTAAATTTAAAGACAATAAATTGATAAACTTGTGAATTAATTGAATTGCGTTGATAAAATTTAAATTTAATAATA
This sequence comes from California macrophylla, assembly GCA_036898065.1. NCBI lineage: Eukaryota > Viridiplantae > Streptophyta > Magnoliopsida > Geraniales > Geraniaceae > California > California macrophylla. The sequence goes on along the minus strand of JAYMTO010000044.1, from coordinate 11,206 downwards.
CTGAATAAATAATTTTGGTCCGAGCTAATGTTTTAAAATTAGTTAATGATTATTTTTAACATAAAAATGACCAAACTGTCCTCGTTTGAGATTTTTATGTCGATCGGGTCGGGTCTTATTTATACACCCGCGGATGTTCAGTCAATACGGGTCAGGATATATAAACGCTGCGCCCAAACAGTCCCCAATTGAGACGAGCTCTCGATCTCGAATTGATTCACATTCACAGAGAAGGAGAAGCTTCTTCTGCTACCAAAGCAAAAACTCCATAGAAGAGCTTCTCTGACGAAACTCATTTCTGCAACCCCCAAATCGCTCGTTCGTCCAAGGTACGCGTTGTTTTCACACGAATTTGATCTAATTCGTGAAGTATAGATTCAAATTGTGCGTTAACGTCGTTGTTTTTTCCTCCGATGGGATCTAGAAAATTTATAGCTTACAATGGAAAATTCTTAGATCTAGGCGATCTAGACGCTGTTATCATGAATCAGAGGTTTTCAGATTGTAGGAACTTCGCATGAAGTTGATTGAATCGGTGCCGGTGAATCTTATTCTTAGGGTATTGAATCAGTGCTGGTGAATCTTATTCTTGGGGTTTGATTGTTTTGTGTAGTATATATGAGTTTATCTGGTTCCTGCTTTCCTGAATATATAATAGTTGTTTGTAGTTTGCATTTTGGCTTCTTAGTAATATATGCGAGTTTCAGTTATTTGGGTGAGAATTGCAATTTCAGAACATGCTCAGAAAGATTGGGAGCTAACTTTTGTATATTAATTCATGTCCATTTGGTAGACGGATCTTTTGGGTCGTTGCTGTTATCATGAATAGGAGGTTTTCAGATTGTAGGAACTTCGCATGACGTTGATGGAAATCGGTGCCGGAGAATTGGATTCTTAGGTTTTGATTGTTTTATGCTTTCGACTTGGCTTCCCTTGTGTAGTATATATGAGTTTATATGGTTCCTGCTTTCCCGAATATATAATAGCTATTTGTAGTTTGTATTTTGGCTTCTTACTAATAGATGCGGGTTTCAGCTATCTGGGTGAGAGTTGCAATTCCAGAACATGCTCAGAAAGTTTGGGAGCTAACTTTTGTATATTAGTTCATGTTCATTTGATAGATGGATCTTTCGGGTGGTTCTAGTTAGCTGATGAAGGTGTTCTGATGATAAAAAAAATAGCAGTCAAGGTGTTGAGTCTTGTCATCTTGTGGTATATGCTTATTCATGTTCCCAATATGGGATTATGGGGGGAAAACACAATTAGTTTTCAGAACTACTGTACAAGTGTAAAGTGGTTGGCAGTTCAGAGTCCGTTTCAACAGTCACAGTGATATTCCTCTGGGTATTGTCTTATCTAATTGATAAAGTAAATGTTATTTGTAGATTCTTTTAACTTCATTTGGCATGCAGGATAAAACGAGGTTTTTGATATTTCAGAGGACAACAAATGATCCCATTTACGACCTCAGAAATGATACTCCCTTTGTTCCAAAATAAGCGGCTCCTTTTTTTGTTGTTGCAGAAATTAAGTATTAGAGTTAATGTTCCACTTTCCCAATATACTCCCATATCCTGCCCAATTACATGTAAGAACTAGCCCATGCAAGAGTGTTAGTGATTATTCATGTGTAATTCACTTACTCCCATGGAAAGCGGACACTTATTTTGGAACTTCCATTTTAGGGAAGGTGGATACTTATTTTGGAATGGATGGATTATTTTAGGAAGCTCGGGGCTTCAATTGATTGTAGTGATTTTTTTAGCAAGGTTTCTACCTACTCAAAGGATTTTGTTGGTTTATATAATGATTCGATCACTTCTTCACACACCTTTTCCTGCAATTTTGAAGTAAACTTATGCACTGAACTGGGATATCAATCAAGTAGTTTAGCTTTCCATTTGTATATTGTACTGGTTGTAGCAAAATAGTAGTCGAGGACCTGAGTCTTGAGGGGAGGTAAATGGCATCAGTTTTTATCACGATAGCCATGAAGGTGCAATAGAAAAACTTTATGAAATTCTAATGTACACAAACTGACTCGTAGCTTGGCAGAAATATAGGGGGAAACACTAAGTATCAAATAAATTTGATATTACTATAGAAATCTATTTTCATCTTTGCTATTCCAAGCTAGTTGTATTCTTTGGTTTATTTTCAACTAATTTTTGTTGCACAAAATATTTTGCAATCCACAGGAAGATAAGTATTCTGACAGAGGCTGAGTCGGAAAGGATGCCTGGGCAGAAGATTGAAACTGGTCATCAGGACACAGTCCATGATGTTGCCATGGACTACTACGGGAAGCGCCTCGCAACTGCTTCATCTGATGCCACCATTAGGATAATTGGTGTGGGAAACAACTCTGGTTCACAGCAGCTTGCTATGTTGACTGGCCATAAAGGCCCTGTTTGGCAGGTTGGCTGGGCCCACCCCAAGTTCGGATCAATCCTCGCTTCCTGTTCTTATGATGGTCAGGTAATACTGTGGAAGGAAGGTAACCAAAACGAGTGGTCACAGGCTTATGTTTTCAATGACCATAAGTCATCTGTGAACTCCATAGCTTGGGCACCTCATGAAATTGGCCTTTGCTTGGCGTGCGGATCTTCTGATGGAACTATCTCTGTCTTCACTGCCAGGCCTGACGGTGGTTGGGACACCACTAAGATAGACAAAGCCCACCCTGTTGGAGTTACTTCGGTTTCATGGGCCCCATCAATGGCCCCTGGTGCTCTAGTGGGATCAGGTGTCTTGGATCCCGTTCAGAAACTTGTTTCCGGCGGCTGTGATAATACCGTGAAAGTGTGGAAACTGCATAATGGGAGGTGGACAATGGATTGCTTCCCTGCCCTTCAGATGCACACTGATTGGGTTAGGGGCGTGGCTTGGGCACCGAACTTGGGGCTCCCAAAGTCTACAATAGCAAGTGCTTCACAGGACGGAACAGTGGTTATATGGACTGCTGCTAATGACGGGGATCAATGGGAGGGTAAGGTCTTGAAGGATTTTGAGACTCCGGTTTGGAGTGTCTCGTGGTCACTGACTGGGAACTTGTTGGCTGTCGCTGATGGGAAGAACAATGTAACGCTATGGAAAGAAGCAGTTGACGGCGAGTGGCAGCAAGTGACTTCAGTTGAGCCCTAGATTTCAGGTTTCAATGCTTTCCCTTTGTTATCATTCAATATCTGTTCAGCATATTGGGGACTATACTAGTTTGTTAGTCTCGTAAGACTTATATGTTGCTTTTGTGGTGAGAGTACTTACATTGTATTGGTTAGTGCCGATATTGTCTCCATCAGATCGACTCTAGGACTGAAATGAACGAAATTACTTGTTTGTGAACAGATTTGTTTGTTTCTCATTTAGGTTGTGCATTTTATGAATACATTGTATTGATTAGTCTCGTTATTGTTGTCTCCATCAGATCTGGGACTGAAATTAACGAAATTACTCTCGATTGTTAACAGGTTTCCTTTGTTTCTCATTTAGGCTGTCTGAATTTTATGGATTGAATCATACAGATTATATGATGAAATTATAAACTGAAAATTATCCGTTCTCTTGATTATTTTAATGTTTTAGAACCATTTGATTTTGATTTTTTGGTTGAGTTATGGTTTGAACAAATCCATCTCTATTTAATGTTGATTTGTGCAAATGACTTATTTTAAATAGGTACGGTATACAAATTAAGTTATTGCATGACTATGAAATATGTGGTTTACGTCACCGTCAAGGGATTTGGACATAAATCGTCCATTTTTCGTTATGTACCCTGTATGTGCCATTTATTTTTTAAAATGGCCAAAATACCCTTGTCTCATTGTTTGTCTGTGCTTCATCATTTCAGTGTCATTTTTGATTAACTGCATGCTTTGTTTTTCTTCTTTGTATTTAGGAGTCGAGAGTTGCTTTTGTTCTTAAATTCTACGATCACCCCTAATATATATGAAAATCAGAAGGAAAATGAAGCCCGCAACCTTTGATCTCAAATTGCAAGAGTAAAGACCAATCTCATATCCAATAAAAATTCATAAGCATACTCGAATAAGTGAGTTGCAATGGGAATGAGATTTTGATGTCATTCGGTCAATCTCTTCAAACAATTTTAATATATTTTTAGAAAAATAGTTTTAAAAAATTTAAATACATAAAAATATATATACTAACGATATATTTAACTATCATTCATAGTTTGATGTTTTTATATCATAAATATTGTTTGTTGTTATATTTGTGTATAATATAATTTATATTTTGATATATATATATATAATTAATAAAAATATAAACTTGACTAATCATTGACTAATTCTCACATTTTCTATAACTTTGTGAATGATAACAATGTAGATTCGAGACGAGTTTTGTAATCTCGATTTCATTTATATAGAGTTATAAAGTTTGGGATATTAATTTTTTATATAATTCAGATACAGAAATTTTTTTATGATCTCATCTCTATTAAATTAGAGATATAAAATTATATTAAATTTAAATTATTTTATCATTTTTATTCCAATTAATTTACACTCGATAGAAGACAATATGTTATTGTTTCAGTGATTAACCAAAAAAAATACAGACATTAAGTTCAAACGTAGTTTAATACAAAAAAATACTATTCGTGACGCAAATGTCCCTTCGTGCCACTGCTCAAAATCCCGAAACACGTATCCGAGGGCAAGGACACCACAGTAATTTCACATGAAACCGCCGATCTCAAAATTTGGTTCCCGCGATCATCGACATTACCATTTTATCCTTTTCGAATTCACAAACCCGCGAAAATGGTCTCGCTCTGCCCTTTACCTTTCTCTCTCTTAGGTTATTATCATTCCACACACTGTAGCACCAGCTTCTCCGGCGAATCGATCCTCTTTCCGATCGAGATTGATTGACTCGAGATATGGCGTCGCCGTTTGGTTCTCAGGAATCAGGAACGAGGCTGCACTCTTACAGCCGCAAAGAAAAATCTCTGGGGGTTTTGTGCGCCAAGTAATCTATAATCTGATTTCACTTCTGTATTCTTTTTCTTCTGATCGGGTCTGCTTTACTCACTGCTTCGGTGTTTATGCCTTTTTTCAGTTTTCTGAAGCTGTACAATCGAGATGGAATTGAATCCATAGGGCTCGATGACGCAGCTACTCAGTTGGGTATGTAGATATGGATCTCTGTTATGGAGTATTTTATCAGTAATCAGAAGTTGGGAAAATGAGATTGACGAGAATGGGCTTCTGGGTTTGGTTGATTTTGTTGGTCATGTGTGATTTTTTGAGTAAAGGAAGTTTTTTTCCTTAAGAAATGGGTTCAAATGGATGATTTGTTGGGATCCTTAAATATTCTCTTCAGCATATGAGCAGTGTTTTTTCTTCCTCCTTTAGTTATTAATGTATCCTTTAATTTGCAGGAGTTCTGGGTTTGGTTGATTTTGTTGGTCATGTATAATTTTTTTAGTAAAGGAGGTTTTTCCCCTTAAGAAATGGGTTCAAATTGATGATTTGTTGGAATCCTTAAATATTATCTTTGGTTATTAATGTATCCTTTAATTTGCAGGAGTTGAGCGGCGCAGGATATATGATGTAGTTAATATATTGGAGAGTGTTGGGGTAATACTAATATTATAGGCAATTTTTATTTGTTTTTGTCCCTTTTAATTACAAAAAAAATGATTATGAAGTTGAATTGCTGGATTGGATTTTTGAATTATCCAGGTTGTAGCAAGGAAAGCAAAGAACCAGTACTCATGGAAGGGTTTTGCAGGAATTCCACGGGCATTAGAGGAGCTAAAGGTACATGACATGTATTTTTTTGCTATGCGTTTCAATTGGTTTGGATGAATGATTGTGATATATGTTTTATTTTCTGGTTCTTCTGCAGGAAGAAGGTTTCAGAGAAAACTTCCACATCTTGGGTTGTTTCGTTGTTGCAAAGGTATGTGATGTCTAATTTAGCTTTGAATTAATTTGTTTGGTTATGAGAAGCTGCATGAAGATGAAAAAAATGAATTACAGAATTGTTGAACTATAGACTTGTGATTGTTAGTAATGGTGCCCCATTCGAGGCTTAATTATGTCTAGAAATATGAATGAGAATCAGATCTTCATTATTTGCTTGTTTCGTATCTGTGCTGTTTGAATAGGATCCAAGTAAGGATGAAAATGGAGAGTCTTCTGCAGCTACAAAAGTTGAAGGCCAAGAAAACACGTCATCCAAAAATGGTAACTCATTTTAGTCAGTAATTAGTGAACTGGTTAAATGTTAAGCAATTACTTGCGCTGCCCTGTTTGCATTGAATTAATAGTGGTTTGTTTCTTAGACAGCAGAAGAGAGAAATCTCTAGCGCAACTCGCAGAGAACTTTGTGAAGCTTTTCCTTTGTGCAGATGTAAGCGGACTTCCTCGTATCGTTTCCCTGATGAATTTTTCCAATTTCCATTAAATTTCATTTGGTTTGATCCTTTCCTTTTCTCCTTTTTAGGTGAAATTGATCACACTTGATAACGCTGCGACAGCATTGCTCGGTGATGGCCACAACTCGTCAGCCAGTAATTAACCTTTACCCTGGCTAAATTTTTACTTATGTTTAACTTCAAGTCTTCAAAGTATGCTCATCTAGTGAAGTAACGAGTTAAAACTTCAACTGATTTGACTTTGCAGCAAAAGTAAGAAGACTTTATGATATTACAAATGTCTTGTCTTCCATTAACTTGATTGAAAAGGTAAAAATACATTTGTCGACAGATAACTTAAGTGATTGTGAATGAGCTATTCTTAGTTGTTGTGTATTTGCCTTAATTGACTCTCAGTCTGCTCGATTGATCCTTAGACCCATCATCCAGAGAGCAGGAAACAAGCATTTAGGTGGTTAGGATGGAGAGGAAAACCCAACACTGAACCTCTTGCTGCTCTATTTCAGAACGAATCAAAGAAGAGAATATTTGGAACTGAGATTACAAACCACTGCTCAAAGAGAACAAAGCTCGAATCTCCAATTGATCAGTGTTTATATAATGCGGTGAACACGTCAGCAACACATAGTAAAGACAGCAATTCGGAAAATGCCCAGGGTGGAAATGAATCAGAACAACACCTGAAACACAGTGCAAAGAGTTTTGCATATGGCCCATTCAGTCCTGTGGGTGTGCTCCGAATAGGAAATTCTGGGAATAAGAATGAAAGACGGACTCAAGACTGGGAGAACCTGGCTTCTACTTTTCGTCCTCAGTATCATAATCAAGGTATCTTAGATTTTATTCTGAAAAATTAAATGGCACGCCTTTTATGTTATACAGAGTAAACTAACAATGTTAGAAAACTCATGCATCATACATTCTTTATTCAATTTGTTCTTTCTGGGGACGGTAACAATGCAGCTAGCCACAGTCAAATTATCTTTAGTGAAGATCTTAACTAAAATGAGAAATTGGTTTCATCATCTCTCTGCTATGCTTTTATTTCTTTTGAAATCAGTCTAAACTACAACCAGAATATGCCTAATTCATTACCTTTTGAATTGGAAATTTCAATTGAATTGTTAGTCAGAGGGGAATTATAGCCGGGAAATGGTCAGTCATCCCAATGCTTGGCCCGATCGGTTTCCTATTTTGGTATGACATTCCGATTTCAGATACCTATCAACTGTACCATTTCCCGTACTAAAAATAGCCGTCTTCTATTTCTAGATTATTCAGTAATACGATGTTTTTCTTCCAATAGTGACACGCTTCTCTGCATGACACGAACCACTTCACTCACATCATGTTCACTACATATAAACTGCTGCAGCAACTAAATGACAGAACCTGAGTTTTGTTAATGGTGTGGCAGCTCTGAGTGACCTGTTCGGGCATTACAAGGAGGCGTGGAAGTCATGGTACACTGAAGTTGCAGGGAAGGAAGAGATACAACCCATACCATGATGCACAACCCATCTCTCAAACTCCATAGCACCAACTACACATGCTGAACAAACAATGGGGAATATATAGCTCTTCGATCCTCGACTTCAGTTTCTAGGTACATTACAATTTTTCTGTTCAGTTGCAAATTACATGCAATAAATTCCCTGTTGATTGAGGTTAAATTATGTTTGTACCAAGTTTATGAATGAAAAAGAGAAATCAAACGATGTTGTTCCGATCGATTCCATTGAGGCTCGAATCTTGATTATCAAGTCAAGAATTTAAGCAGTAACGCTTGAGTGACACATGAAGTAGATATCCAGACACGAAAGGATTAATTCGTTGGGAATCTAAGTCTTAACTAAGGACTAAAAGCAATCTATTCTTTTTATTGCCTATTTGTTCAAATTAATATCGGTAGGAAAAACCGGTGCTAACCAATGAGAATCTGAGAAGTTGTCCATTTTTACATATTCATTTATTTTATATTGATATACTGACTGAAACAAAGACACGTTAGTGGCAAAAATGTAATTTACAATAATCAATCACATAGAATTGGAAGAGTATTTGCTGTATCATCGATTCATTCATTCAAAGAATTTATTATGGGCGATTTTTAATGTCAATTTCTATGAAATTGTTGAGTTCATGTTTCATTATATTTCTTCCATTTCCTCAATTTCTTTTTCTTTCGCATTCACCTCAATTTCTTCTATCAAAGAAATGATCAGCGGCAACACTTTAATTTTAAAGAGAGAAGACGAGACCACGTTACACTTTTTTTATTTTGTTTGTGATATTTTATTAAATATATTTTTTCATATTGAATATATTTTAAAGAATCATAATCAATATAATTAATAAACGATTTTTATTGTGGATGCTTGATCTTGACCGTCCATCTCAACTCAACTACACGCGAAAATACTAGTAAACAGAGTGGGGAATCCGTAATTAACCCCAAACTTGGTGGCATATATAAGAAGAAATCATTATAATATTGAAAAATGAAAAAGGAGTGGGCTAAGAGCTCAGAGAGGCTAAGGATTCGGAGAACCACCACCAGAGAGAGAGAGAGAGCTCTGCTCTTTCATGGCGGTATCAGGTCGAGCCTTCATTCTCTCTCGCATCACCGACCTTTCCATCAATCCGATTCACCACCACCAGCCCCAGCCCCTGTCGTTTTCGCGCCACCTCCTCTCCCTGAATCGGCGGCGCTCCTCCGCGTCGTCCCCGAGCCTCACCGTGAGCTGCCTCAGCGGAGGTGTCTCCGACGATTTCGTTTCGACTCGGAAGTCCAGCTCCGACCGCGGATTCTCCGTAATCGCCAATTTGCTGAAGCGAATCGAGCCTCTCGACACCTCCGTTATCTCCCAAGGCGTCTCCGATTCCGCTAGGGACTCCATGAAGCAGACCATTTCTACCATGCTTGGTTTGCTTCCGTCGGACCAGTTCTCCGTCACCGTTAGCGTTTCTAAGCACCCGCTGGATCGGCTTCTCGCGTCCTCGATCATCACCGGGTATTGTGGATAATCAATTCCTAGCTCAGTTGCATGGTACTTTTCTTAGGATTTGAGGTTGAAATTGAATTCAATTGATGGTTTAATGTTAGGTACACTCTCTGGAATGCTGAGTATCGGATAGCTTTGACGAGGAATTTAGATCTTTCGGGAAAGATAGATTCTTCTGCGAATAGTGAGGTTTCAACAGGGCAGTGTGAGGAAAGTGAGGATAGGGAAGGTGAGGTTGGTGCTGCTGAGATGTCTTTTGAAGATTTGGAGAGAAGTCCCCAGCTTTTGGAGGATTTGCCTCCAGAGGCATTGAAGTATATTCAACAGTTACAGTCGGATTTATCTTCAGCGAAAGAGGTAAGGATTCGTGCTCTTGTTTGATGTTTTGCTTCTTAATTGTGCAGCAATATGGGTAATTGATGTGAAATAGTGTTGAAGAGGATATAGCTAGAGACTCTGAATGAGAAAATTCTGTATTGCAAATGCAAACCCAAATAAAACGTGTATAGCATTTTAGCTTGATGTGAGTTTAGAAGAAAAATGCTAAGCTGAGTGTGAGTATCGTATGATGTAGGACCATTTCATTAGGAATGTGTGTCATACAGGAACATGTAGATGATGCGAGAAGCATTGTGCTGGGAATCATTTAGGTAGCATTGCATTACTAGATTCTTGCTCTTTTATCCAGTTGCTCCTCTTGGTATTTGATTTTAAGAGATTGAAAGGAGATTTCTAATCTGACACTACATTAGTTCTCACTAGACATCTCATTGTAAAGATTGTCTAAATTAATGACATTCCCCAAACCCATAGGCCCATACTGGTCGGAGCATTGTGAATTGGGATACCTTATATGATTCTAAAGATGTTCAGTTTTTGGTTTCTTTTGGATTTTAGGTCCCCTATATTCTCTGTGTGTGTGAATCTATCAGTTATCAAAAGATATGTTTGGTGTTGTAATAGATGTCCTTTGAGAATTGAACTCCTTTGTTTTTAATCAATTCTGCTTCATCCCCTTGTCTAGTGCCCCATAATAGTCTAGCTCCATATTGTTGTTTCTGCTTGATTTGGGCATGTTTAACTACTATCAGACCTTGTTTTTATGTGTAATGAGTATTTGTGAACTATGAATTGAATTTACCTTTTTCTATGTGCTAACTGTGTCAGTTGTCAAATAAAAAGAAAGTATGGTTAAATTTGTCAGAATAACCTCCTTCCTTATGCCTCTCTGAGTTGTGTGCTTGGTTGTTCATAGAAATTAGTGATTGGGCGAAGAGCTTGCTGGATATAAAACAAGTGAAGCTTTATCACCTGTGCTAGTCTGTTCATATTCAAATTAAAGAGTTTACATTGGAACCCATTAGAAGTTGTCGACCAGTGTGGTCATGGATAATTGAAGAGTATTTTTAAAACCTATCAAATATTAATCCCACATGTCATGTTTCATGGTTGCTGCTAGTTACCTTGGTCGACTGCATTTGACTTGTGCTTAAATGGTTTTGTAGTTTTGTTATGTGGAGTGTCTAACCCAGATTACTTGTGCATGTATTGAGTCATATTGAATTGATGTTTAACATCATTTATATGTTTCATTATTCATGTGTGATGAGCATATCATCCATGTTCAATATATGATCTTTGTACGGGTGGGGTGTAATAGTTTGAAATTTCAGCGATGCCTCACCAACCATCTTGATGGCATGGTCTTAGACATTCTCACTTTAAGCTGATGATTTTTGTGTCGTGTCAGGAATTGAATGCCCAGAAGCAGGAAAATATGCAAACAGAA
>JAYMTO010000043.1:0-20998 GCA_036898065.1 California macrophylla | reverse complement strand
CATACGACATATACTAACCATTGCTCTAGCAGCTTTTCAATTCGACAATGTTTAGCAGCAGAGTAATTAACAGTATCGGTGGCGTTATCCTCCGCTTGCATAGAAAATGTCTGCCATTTTCGTTTAGCATCTACAATTAAACCCTCTGTTGCGGAAACATGTTCATCCATGAATGTCTTGTTTCCGACTGTTGTTTCTCTCAATCCAATTAGCCTAGTATCCACCTGTCAGCTAAACAGTCAGCCCATCTTCAAAAGGAAAAACATCTCCAACTGCAGTACAATGAAGATGACATATTCGGAAGAAAATAAACCAGATCTTTTTGGCGGCGGATGTGATTGGAAACTAGGTTCGTCATGTCAGCAATAAGCTTCTCTGCATCAGATTTTGCTTGTTCCTGCAGATCATAAGAAACATGTCAGATTTCAACCATTATTCACATATGATTAGAAAAATGCAATTCTTTTACAAACACACCTCATAAGCCTTCTCGAATGCAGCAATGCTTTTCAATTGAGTTTCATTAATTTGCACAGCATGATCTTGGAGCTGTTTTGATTCTTCCATCAGCTTATGAAGTAAACTTTCAGTGAATTCTGTTATGTCCTTTGTCTGTTCAGTACTGGCACTGAACCTCTGTTGAATTCAAAAAGCACAAACAATAATCATGAAACAGGATGCAAGTACAACATTCAAATAATGAAACATAAAAAAATGTTAAAGAAAGGCGCAAACCATAGGCAGCAAAGAATCTTTGGTTCAGAAAGCAAACTAAGGAATCCAGTTGCGATGTGATCAAAAGTTTGATATCTCAAATGTTTAAGAGTTTGACGATATATTTATATTTTTGGGAAACTAAAACTTCAGCATGGAAAAGAGTTAAATACTATGTACAAACCTGGCGCAAGTCCCTGGCAAAAAGGGCCATTTCTCCCTGATGAGCTGCAAGATTACTTTGAAGATCATCGAATATTGACTTGGCTTCACCAAGCTCTGATGCAAGCAACTATGCACAAACAAAATGTCATAAAACATCAACTTCATTGTAAATGAGCCAAGACACACATATATCAAGCTGGATTGTGTAATGCAATACAATGTTCACAAAACAAAATTTTGATGCATACTTCTTCAATAGAATTGGCATTAGAAGTAGTCAAAGATGATATCTCATCCAAACTAGCATTACAGCTAGCTTTGTTCAAACGCACAACATTTTGCACCGCCTCAATGTGAGAATTGTATAAAGCCCTTGAAGCTGTAACTTTCTTCTTCAAATCCGTAACTGCCTAAATACAAGAGAGTGACAGCGATTCAGAACTTGAAAATTCTACAGATCATTGTCAAAATAACATAAAAGCAACAATGTAACTGGAAATGTTCAACTTGGCAGAAAAAAATATACAATAGAGACATGAATGAATGAACTATATACCCCATTGTGTGTGTCCAAAAAGGAGTGACAGAGTTTCTCAACACATTGAAGGTGTTCATTTTGTTTTGACATTGATGTGGCCACCATATTGCATAGAGAATCTATTTGCTTCACAAGCTCCTCTTGAAAATTGTTCACCACTGATCTATTATCAGCATTCAATTTATCTTCCCTAGCTACAAATAATATAAAAGAAAAAATCAGCAAAAATGGAGAACCAACTGATACGCTGTTGGCTTATAGTTAGAGACGGTACCAATTTTCTGAAATAAAGAGGCATTATCCTGATAAGCTTTCTCCAAATCAGAACGTAAAACACAAGCTTGCTGAGCCAATGCATTTTCTATTTCACGAATGGAATATTATAATAACTGATGTGCAAATGAACCCACTAATAACAGACCGGAGAAAATCATTTAAGCATACCAGCTTTTCTTTGTTCAGATATGATAAAATCCTTTTGTGTCAGAGTGTACTGACATTTCTTCAGTTCTTCCTTAGTGCTGGCAAGCAATTTGGATGTCTGATCCAAGTTTTTCTGAATAATTCTAACGTGATTAGTAATAACACTAGGTAAGTCTAGAACCATATGCAACAACATATCTGAAATAACTCACCTCAGTGGTGTCAAGTTTGATACTCAGTTCAGAGCACTCTCGAACTTGAGCAACATATTTATCTTGCAATTCCTCAAGTTGCTATAGATAACAAACAGAATAAGTATGAAGTAGTCAAAGTATCACAAAATTGACCTAATATTTATAAGAGTAGCAACAAGCAAAAAAACCTTCTGATGGTTCTCAATATTGACACCCATTTGTTCAATCTGATCGGCCATGGCCTGAAGAATTTGAAAGTGGAACAATGAGCAGATGATACGCGATAGATAAATGGTAATTTTAAATTAGAAGATTAGACGCTTAAAACTCCAGCAGAAATAGAACAAGCAAAAATAGCAAATCCAGTGTGAAAAAAAGATGATAACAATCATAATACAAGCATGTGACTGTGTGATACAATATGGACAAATTATATACCTTCCGTTCAGCCTCTTCCTGAAAGTACCGATCTTTTGGAATATAGACACCATTTTTCTCACGTGAACAATAAACCTCTAGAAAACCACTAAATCAAGTCAGCATAAGTAACACCTGGATATACTAGCAGTACAAAAACAGTCTAGGCCCTTTACTAAAACCGAGCTGATGCAAAATATCTTACCTGCCTTAAGCCGTTCAATTTCACCGTACAGGTCTTTAATAAGAGTTGATTTCATCATCTTTTGGTTAACCTACAAAACAACAAAAACAGATCATCCATAAAGCAGGAGAAGATTAAGAACATGTACACCAATAAAAGCACAGATACACACATATGCAATACCAGATAAGAAGTGTTATCCAGAAACAAGTCCATGACAGCAAGCATTATCAAGACAGAACAAAATTTCTGTATTATACCAATTATAGCAACAAACCTCTGGCTTATTTCTAATATTTTTTGCTCGGTGTGCATAATCCAAGGTACTCAAGGTTTCCTCCAGACAATGAACGGCTGGTGAAACTGTGGCTATAATGCAAGTCTTCGTTCTTCCCCCAAGTGAATCCCGCAGCAGCCGTGTCAGCTTGCTATCCCTGTAAGGAATGTGTCCAAGATGCTCTACAAGGGCAGTGATCACTCGTCCTAAAGTGAGTAAACTTTTGTTGATCTCTCCAGCTTCCCTTGCCCGACCCTGTTATATAATGGATATAAGTTAACAAGTCAAATACAGATTAACATTGAAGTTAAATCATGAATTCCAAAAAAGGCACCGAAATCTAGTGTAACTATAAATACCTCTCTAGCACCAGAACGTGAAATGTTTTCTGATCCAGCTAAATCAACCAGATTCAATTTTCCACATTTAATTAGTTCTTCACCTTCTGGGGTAGTTTCCTTTATGTGTATTGTAATGGAAAAAAGTGAGTGGGATCGACTGAAAGAGAAGGCAATTTCTTGGTTAAGCAACTGAAAGTTGCATAATTCATTTCATTCCAGAACATGAACATGAACAAATAAAAGCATAGTGAGTATCACCTAGATTGTTTGTTTAATAAAGTTTCAGCAGTGCGACGCTTTGCAGACCCTCTTTCAAGTAGAGTAAAAATTTCACTAGCACTTGTCACAATTTCTTCTTCCAAGCCTCTTACAAGAACTCCTCCTTTCCCATCTTCCATCAATGGCAACTGCTTTTTCTGCTTCTCCTCCAAAGCAACTCTTGAAATTTCTTCAGGGGCAAGCAAATCAGTAATCTCCTCATTGTACAATTCTAGAAAAGTAACTTTCACACTATACTCTGCATTCTGTCCCTCAAGTGTATCAAAAATCTGCCTAACAGCCCTGGGTATTACTCCTGCTCCTGGAGGCAATGCACCATTGGGCTCAGCCTGTCACAGGTTCATGAGACATCTATAAGTCCCGGGTTTTATTGAAGAAACTACAAAATAGGATGCTAAACAACAAAATCATACCTTCGCCCTTTTGCATTCACCTTCCATCGTATATGTTTTCCCTGTGCCAGTCTGACCATAAGCAAAAATGGTGCAGTTGAAGCCTTCTAGAACTTCATGCACAATAGGAACCACTGCCTGATCAAAAAGATCTTTCTGCTTGGCCGAGGGTCCAAAAACCTATGTGTAAAAAAGAATTTAAGCATCTACAACCAAGGTAAAACTCAGTATAACTTCCTACCAATAATTTTACATCAGACAGGCAGTCAAAAAATATCTGGGTGAACTTGTTAGAAAAGAGGGGAAGCAAAAAAATAAACAGTTTCCCCAACAACTTAAAAGTTCCACTGTATGGATCATTGTACCTCAAAGCATGTTTAAACAACCTATGGTCCAGAGTCCAATACTTTTCCAACTAAAAATAACAATATGTTCGCTCAATCCTCGCCAAACTCAGTTGTGCCAGCTCAAGACCAAGTGATGGTGGGAGAATCAATCAAAGCTTAATTCAATTATTTTTTAACCTCTCTAAGCTATATCTCCTGAGGAGTAAACTACATTTATTAGTGCATATACATTTTTAGCAACTTCCCTTGGAGATGCAGTGAATTAATTGACCTTAATATCCACCAAATGGCAAAAATACCCACAAGCTGAATTCAAATTAATCAGTTCAGTTTTCAATGAAATATACAAACCAGACAAAAGAAACGTGATTTTTCTACGAATTCAAAAACACACCTTGTCAAATGTGAAAACCCTATCGATATGCTTCCCAGCAATGTTCTGGGAAACCGAAACCTCTCTCTGATAATCATTGCAAGTCACAACCTGCGGCGCGTTGTTCCTTAACTCGTCGTCGCTAAAAGGCCTGAAAAAAACACCAAAAATTCAAATTCCAACAGCACTGAAATAGAACAATCACCAAAACCCAGATGCAAAACGATCAAAACCCATAAATCGAAACCGAAAACGAAACCCTAAGAGACTGTACCTGCACCGGAGCAGGACCTGGACATTGACGCCCTTCTCTTTCTCGCGACCGGACATGTTGAATCGAACTCGAGAGTGAAGATCTCCACTAACACTGAACAGATGAAAAATCGAACACCAAAAGCTTCACTCTCTCTCCCTCACTTCACGATACGGAAATGAGATGCGATAGAGCAAGCGAGGTTTGATATTTGAATTTCTGTGACCCGCCCCTTTGTGTATATACATCCAACGGTCAATCTATCGAGGCGATGGATCCGACGGTCGAGATTATGTTCAGACATGAAATCTGATTAGCTCGATTTGACGGTTATGGCCCGTTTTTTGTTTGTGAAACGCCGTTTGTATGAGTTGGGCCTGTTGAATGTTGACTTTTGGGCTTTATCCAGTTTAGGATTGTACTCATATTGTTGTGGTAAAGCCCAAACGATCCAAATCTTCTGTAATGGGCCTGTACGTGATCCGATGGTATGATATATATGATGGGGTACCAGATTCGATATCTTCGATTTGATAAGGTGAAGTTGGGATTAAAAAAACGTCATGTATCTATTTCATTGTCATTCTTATGGAGTGAGTTTTTCAAACTCGATGAAGATCAGACGAAACGATATTATTGGTTTTAACTGATAACTTGTCCCAAGGAACACTCCTGACCCTAACCAACATGTCGTCAACTCTTAACTCCTAAGACTTTAAAGTCGCCCAGCCTCGCACGCTATGTGTAAAGCTCAACATCATTAACGATTCCTTCCTTCGTAACTCTACTTATCTCCTCTTTATCGAACTTAAGGCCCTTTATAGAAGTCTTGTACTTGTTGAGTTTCTTCGCATTATTGCTAGCTACAACCTCTAAGTCATGGGTGCTCTTCTCCTTCTCACTCTCTTCTCTTCCCTCTGTCTCGTAACAGAGGCTTCTGGTCCCGGAGCTGACTGTCCCGTGGTGAAGTGCGGTGGCACCACGCCGGAGATTATGCATCCTTTCCATGTAAAAGGCCAGAACGATTCACAACTCTGCGGGCGTTCTGGTTTTGAGCTGTCTTGCGGAGAGAACTCAACAATGATTCATTTTCCGGGTTATGGGGACTTGGTGGTGAAGTCCATCTCTTATGATACCAAAAGGGTCGATCTTCTTGACCCGAAGAGTTGTGTACATGAAGTCTTTCTGAACCTGAACCTGTCTCTTACACCATTCCATTATTACTACGTTGTGAAGAACTACACATATCTCAATTGCTCGGTCAAGCTTTTGCCTTCTTTCGATGAGGTCTCGTGCTTGAGCGGCTCCGGACACCATGTTTACACTGTGGAGTCTTCTTTGCCTGTGCCTGGTTCTTGCAGGCCGGTTAAAACTGTGGCGATCCCGTTTTCGTTCAGTCCTTACCTCGCTGACAATAGTTTTGGCCTTGCTTTGACTTGGGCCATGCCAGGACGTGGAGACGACTCTGGGGCAGAGAATGGTTCCTATACAGGTAACTCTATACCTGTTCTTTTCGGGTTTTGTTTATTACATTGTTTCATCCTATACTATTAGAGCTCACGTCTAAGATATGTGGATCTGTTTACTATTTGATAAGCATAGTAGAGATTTCACCTGTCAACCTAAGTTTTTAGACGGATAAGGCTTTAACACATACTATTTCTAGATCCCTTATTAATGAAATTGTGGCACAGAACAGATGTGCATGAATCAAATCAAAACAAAATCATTCTTAGCAACCCAAGAACAGAGAAGTGCTGGTAGATGAACAATGTTTGACTGATTCAGGCATGAATGATTCTAGTTTAATAAGTAAAGAGAATTGTGTAACTTCCCAACAATTTTCTTTGTCGCCTACCTTTCTCTTATGTATGACTTCTTAGTCATATGATGCTAGCAGAGTTAAATTTATTAGTATTTGAGAACATTGATAAAGAGACTATGTCAGCTTAATCTTCAACCCTTGAATGTGCAGGTTTCAAGGCCAAGTGGGTAGCTATAGGTGAGACCCTCAATCAAATCTTATCCATGTTTGTTATTCATAAACATAAATGTTTACTAAACTTTTTATGGGTTTTGAGCAGTTCTTGGCATCAGCATCTTCATGCTTGCAGTGGCTGTTTTGCTGCGCATTGAGTTACAGAAACCGAAGCTGGATAAGCTGATGGAAATGGGGAATCAACTCGAGACTGAGAAGTTACTAGCACAATCTGTGTAACACCAAGCGATTGGATTATTTGAGAAAGATCCACAAGTTTAGAGCCCAATTAAGAGTGTTATGCTTTTGTTTTGCTGAATGTAGAGAGTTATGGTTTTCGCTCAGATGTTAGAGCTATTAATTTTTACACTTCATAAGTAAAACATGAATATGGTGGAAGCATGAAGTAGCTTCCTTACTTCTGTAACACATTTTCACATTACTAGCTACTTCTTTTTGTTCCTTTTCTGTAGTACCATTGTTGCATGAAACAACCTTTGTCCTAGAGAATACTACTATGCAATTGGAACAAATTCTGCAGGAAATGAAATTACTGTCTGTCCCAAAACATTTGACTTTTTAGCAGAAGTTAAGAATTAATAAAGTTTTGGCTTAACTATTCTCATACCCCCTCTATCCTTTCATGTCACTGCACCCATCCACTCGTACTCGTTTTGAGACGAAGAAGTATTAAGGATTTCTGATTTGGTTTGCGATTGAATGAATGTTTTGATGAATATGCATTCGATCTTTTAACGTAGTTATTTCAATTGAATCTACCCTCCAACATCACATACTAGTAAACATGAGGTTGCTAATTTTAATCATCATACCTATAGTTACTGTTAAGCGGGCAGACACCTTAAACCAGAACAACAAAAAGTTAAACCGATCACTTTACTACTAGAAAACACACAAATCTTCAGGATTTGACTAAAAACGTCCCCTACCAGACCCTCGGAAAATCAGAAAAATGTCAACAACATAAGAATAAGTAATAACAACTTAACTCATTGACCATCACACATGAGCTACTACTTACCCACAACCAATTTAGCTCTGGCATGGCCCTCATTGATCTGAAACTGCTCTCCAAGCCCAAGATGAGCCATGAGCAACCAAACAAAGCTCAAAAGCTCTCCTCCTTTGCTCACCTGCTGCGCATGCGTATTCGGCCTGCAATGGCTCGCGGCATAGGCCAAAATCTCCACCCAAACCCCACTCATCACCTGCCACTTATCCTGTTTCAATTTATTCAACTCCTTGGCCAAAATGCTCGCATCGAACAGCACAGACTTGCTCCGATCCCCCTTCACGTCTATCGGCCTAACGTCTGTATTCACTTCCAAAATGTTACTACGAGCATCCGACTGCTTCCGCCTCATCACGCCCCGCTGCTCAAAGAACTTCTTGGCCTCCGCACAAGTGTCCCTATACCTTATCTGTCCAATGCCCGCCACGGCCGACATCATCGTAGGCTGCATGACTAACAAGTACAACATGTACTCCGAGATTGTCTTGCAGTAGTACTTGAATTTCTGTCTCTCCAAATAATCTTTACGGTTCTTCTCGCCATCCTCGTTGTCTTCTTCGTACTGATAGCAGAGATCGGTGGCAACGTGCCATAGCAGTATGCTCTCGTCGTAGTCAACTTCTTCCACAAAAGGCATCAATGCCTTGTCTCTATTCACGTCCTCGCTGTCCCGGAGGATCCATTCGCCTCTGGCTGCACAGATTTTTCTTGAGGTTTCCGGGTCGTCAGAGATTAAGGATTTGTCCCATAGCTGTTCGAAGATGAAGTCCCATAGCTCCTTGGTCATTGGGACGTGGTACTTGTAAATCAGCTCGTCTAGGAGGTCTCCGATGCCCAGAAACTCAATAACCCAGTTGAGGGTTTTTGACCAAACATGTAGAATCAGATCAGTGACGCGACCCACAAGGGGAATTGCTTTGAGGATTCGGATGATTGATTCCCGGATCAAAGTGCAGAGCTTGATGATTCCGTTGAGACAGTAGCTAGTTGAAATGAAGATACGTTGGACGAACCGAAACAGTGGATCAATGTAGGTGAAACCCGTGAAGCCATTGTTTCTGGAGATGGATTTGCAGCGTTTTTTGTTGCAGTAAGCGATCAGGTTGTGGCAAGAGACGGATTCGGACCAGCGGCGGAACAGAGTGGGTGTGGCCAGAACGTGGAAGTTCTGGTAGGTCTTGTCCAGGCAGACTTTTTTTCTTGGGTCGGTCCATTTGGGCCTTTTGAGGTCGAGGAAGCTATTGATGATGTTGTGAACAAATTTGCAACATACCTTGCCGTCTTCTGAGTTGGTGAGATTGGCGGCGGTGCGGTCGGAGAAGATGAGCATGAACAGAGCGATTACGTCCAGAGCTATGGCGCCGTAGAGGAGAGTGTAGGTGATTCCGACATCGAGTCTGTTGAACCCCTTTTTGCTGGTTTTGTTATGGAAGAGACAGAGCGCCGTGACGACCAGAGTCGACGTGAGGAACCGGAAAACGTAGCCGACTATATTGTGGACGACAACGGATTTGGTGTAGAGAACCTCGTAGAAGGTGCTGAGCTCTACGTCGATGATTCCGAAAGCGTCGTCGGGGGTCAGCCGGAGGAAGAACTCTCTGCTCTGGTTCCGCTCCCGGAAGCTGAAAATGAGGTCGACGATTAGGCCCTTGAAGGTCTTGAACAACCTGAAAGCTTCCTGAACGATCTTCACGTTGTCCTCCAATGACTTTGGGTTGGGAATGGGCATGCTGCCGAGCTTGCTCTCGGGTTCGGGGTTTATGATGATTTTGGTGGGCAAATGTGACTCCATCTTCGACGAGTACTCCTCCATGAGCTTCGCGTAGTTCGGACCCGGGTCGGGTTTTTTGAGCATGGACTCGCGGAAGCCGCCGATACTGGCGAGATAGAGGGAGCGGGTGCGCTCGCCGTACTTGATGACTCCGGCGAGGATCATGAGGATGGCGTGGGCGGTGAGGCGGTTGCCGGGGACGGTCTGGATGAAGACGTAAATGGCGGCGAGGACCTGGAAGAAGAGGCCGAAGAGGTGTCGGATCCAGAGCTCGTTGTCCTCGAGGGCGAAGGCGGTGATGGTGTCGGGGCCGCCGAGGTGGAGGATGAGGAATGGTGCCCAGAAGGCCAATAGCTCCTCGTTCCTGGCGGCGCCGCCGGTCTTGGTGTCCTCGTTGTCGCTGTTGGAGATGAGCCCCACCGCGAAATTGGCGGCCCAATCAGCTAGTAAGTAGGCTGACCAGTTGGATAGTAAGACCCATTTGCTCCCGGACCGTTTCCTGAAGGGAGCGAAGAGGACTAGGAAGGTCTGGAGCCACAGACTCAGCAGCATGAACCCTCTCAGGTTCCATTGGTCCCATAGCTTCTTCACATGTGGTGGAATTGGGTTCATTGCTGCTCTCTGCTACAGACACTGAGCAGAGAGCTACTGGGTAGTGATGATTTTAAGCAAAACCCAGAAGATGCTTGTAAATTTGAGGTCAATCTTTTGTAAAGATGAAGTCAAGTTCAAGTTCAAATCTTTTTTTATTCTCTACTTGTATATTAAGATAATATCATCTCTCAATCATATACTCATGCTTTTACAAAAGAGAGAGTTGAGACTTGATATAAGTGCTTCTACTTCCCAATCTTTTGATATGTGATACTTTCCCTCCTCCATTGGCATTGGAATTGTACCAGTAAATGCTCTCTGCCTTTTGCTTTTGTCCTTCCTCTGTTCCTTACAATTAAATACCCCTACACGGGTTATGAATCTTGGGATTTAAGTATAAAATTAACCCTTTCAAATCAAATAGATAAGCTAATCTAACAAACTCTCTGCCTTCATTGCACGACCAAGGAACTTTTGAAAGAGACCTTGGATATGACAGCAATAGTACTATCTATAATCACAGTATTGTTCTTAATGTAGGCCTTCGATTTGTTGTGCAGATCCTTCAGGGCTATCATGTCTCGTCTTCCATAAGCCTCCGAAGGAGAGAACCATTGTGAACCTGAACAACACCAACACGACGTTTACTTTGTAACTTTTTTCAGTTTTACACGCACTCGAAGGACAAAATCATTCCTGATACGAGATCGGGATTCTTAATTACCTGTGATTTCTCGGTGTTTTGCATTTTCTGTGTCCTCGGTTTGGTCCTGCACTAGAAGTTTGTATTCTGCATACACTCTTCTCTTGCTTCTATGCCTTCCTGAATCGGCTAGCTCCAGAAATACACTCATTGAGTTGTTCTTCTCATCACCATTTCCCTTTGGCCATATCATTAACCTCCTGTAAGCAATAAACATCAATTGCATTAGTATCAGCAAGTCCTAGATTTCTTTTTCGGGTTTTTCTGCAATAACACAGTTAAGAAAATTAGTACCATTTACAACCTCCAACGATGAATCCAGGGTGACAGTAATATTCTTCAGTTAAGTTGTTGTATTTTTTTATCTCCCAAACATTATAGGCATTAATGGACTCACTGAAAAAACATTCCTCTTTCCGAGCATTATGGTTAAGGACTAAAATCTCCACGCCGAAAGTACAAGAATCATTTTTAAGGTAACGCTCGTTGAAGGTGTTGAGATCAATCAACTGTGCCACACCCCATTCAGTACTTCCCTTGTGAAAAGCCCTCACTTCATCATCTGAATTTTCGTAAGCAAAATTATTATTAGTTATATACCGACAGAAAATAACAACAACACCCTCAATTCTAAAACTTTTTCGTTCTTGTACAAAGTTAAATTATTCAGTGAGATTTTCTCTCACATGCTCCTATGCGGTATAATAAACTAAAAGGACTTAACTTATCTTAGGGATATTAGTGATATTTCATGCATAACTATATATAACTGTTACACAAACCTTCAAATGTCAAGTATGTCTTGTCCTCTTGATCAAGCAAAAAGAATTTGTACTTCACTTTCACTTCCCAGCTGTGAGACTTGTTCATTTCCTCGATTCCCAAGTAGAGGGAGATGTAATTAGTCCCGTCGTCTTTCTTGTTTCCATTTGGGTACAGACACAAACTCCTGAAACCAACACAAAATCGGCAAGTAAATGAGATTACAGTCACTACACAGACTAAAGAAAAATCCAAAGAGAAAACACAAAAAGTATTAGAACCTACCATTTGTACCCTCCAACTTCAAAAACACCAGATTGGTACTTGTCCAAATCCGGTTTCAACAGTGTGGAGTATGAACCTATTTCTAGCAAGTAATGAGCCGGTGGAGATCTCCTGTGGTACGTCAAAATCCCTGCAAAAACACCAATCGAAATCAAGCCAACAAACAAAACCCAGTAAGTTAATAGCCAAGAGGGTTGAGAAACAGCACAAACCAGGAGCAGTAGTGATCACTCCCATAGCCATTCCTTGATTTTCCCGGGATCTTATTGAAGTAGAATGATGATGCTATGAGGGGCAAAAGGACAGTTGTGTTTGTTATTGTAATTTGCAAGATGCAGCTATAATGGGCTCAAAAGACACAGATTTATAGTTGACGAAACATGTAAATGGTCCAAGCCAGGCATCTTTGAATTCAAAAGGCTAATCTACTAATTAGTACTAAATAATTATAAAGTTAACTCTAACCCTCCTAAATGTCAAAAAGTGAAACAGGCACTTTTCAGTGTTGAATACATCAGTTTGAACGATCAAGGGTCAAAATCCATCAGTTAAAACAACCCAGAATATGGCTCCAATGTATCATGGTATCCATCACTGTCTCCTTGCAATAAATTTAATGTCCTGTCATGTTTCAAGCTTCGTTTGCACCCGAGAATTGTCAAAAACTGCTAACAAATGTCAATTTGTTTGCGTCAACCTCAATTACAATTTTCCAGCACTGCAAAGACTTGGTTTGACAAATTATCATATTCCAAGACCTTTGTATTTATATTTCATGAGAAAAAAGAGAGCAAAGAAGGCCAACAGGATCCAGACAACGCATACACCCAATTCATGTGCTCCGTTGAGTCAAAGTCATTGCCCAAATAGACCTCCATTTGATATAATTAATATCTGTATTTTAACTATCCAAAATGACTTCCGCATGATATCTAAAATAGAACCATGTAGATAATTCTGGTAAATTAGGTTGGTTCCATCATCCAACGAGTTTACAAATTTTTTTCTTTTTTCAAACGAGTTTACATTGAGATCGAGATACTCAATCGAGATCAAGATTCTTGATCGAGTCTCGATGACAACTTCACCTTAAATAACAATCAGGCCCTTATTTGAGCTCAACAGTTGAGCCCATGTTGTGCAAATCAAACATTTGAGAACCTAGCCCAATTAAGGTCCTGAAATCAAAGGCCCAATTTGGGCTATGGAAGTATGTCCTACCGTAACAAGCAATGGTGCACCTCACGGAAACATAAGCCAGAGATGGACAGTGGCACGGTCTGTAATTATAGTTGGCGACTTGGAGAAGGAAGGAAGCGAAGAAGGCATTTTTGGCTGTGGCAATCAATTCAACGGTTGCGCGTGCGATCAACGCGCCACTTGTTTTGAGCTTCGTCTTCACCAATCACCCGCCGCCAACCCTACCAGATTCTATTTGTGACCTCCATTACTATACTCTCTTCACAATTTTCTCGCTTCCTTCAACTGTATCTCGTGTAGCTCTT
This sequence comes from California macrophylla, assembly GCA_036898065.1. NCBI lineage: Eukaryota > Viridiplantae > Streptophyta > Magnoliopsida > Geraniales > Geraniaceae > California > California macrophylla. The sequence continues at coordinate 7,470 of JAYMTO010000043.1, read as the reverse complement.
GCACACTCCATTCCTCTAGCCATCTCCGAATTCTCAGCGAGCTCATGGTTATGGATTCTGATTCTCTCTCTAGATCTGTCTTCGTCTTCGTCGTCGTCTTGTTTGCTGTTGTGTTCATTCCGATTTCGCATTCCTTGCCCTTCATCGTGCTCCACGGTAAATTTATTCATATTTCTGTTGCTTTTTTTCTTCTTCTTTTAGATTCTGTTTTCTATGTTGCTTTTTTGAATTTCAATTTTAGAATCTTACTTGAATAAGCTGGTGTTTCTACTCTTACATTATGGATTATGGGGTTTGAATGTGGTAGTTGAAGAACTAAACTTGGAATTTCAATTAAGGAATAATCATTGTTCGTTAAACTTAAAGCTCATGAAGGTTCATCACTAAATAACTCATCTTTAATTGTTATACAAACGGGGAAGTGTTAATTTTTTTTTTCAAAATGGGTAAGTGGACACTTTTGGAACTGAAGAAGTACTAATTCTTATGAATTTGCTTTGCTTGTATTATAGCTTGAAAAGGATTTGATTATGAGGAAAATATGAAGCCATTGAATTAAGTTTATGGAATGGCTTTGGTTTGACTATAAAACTGTATGTACTGATCTGTAGCTGTGGTGGATTTTCTTGCGACAGATGCATAACGATAAGTGACTATAACCTTTTCCAATAAATACGGACAGTGCATGAAATATTGAGAAATTCAGAAGTTTCATGGAAATTAGAGGAAGAGAGAGTGTTTCATTATGGTTTTGGAACAAATCTTATAAGTTATACGTGTTCTGATTTGTCTTAACACTGCTTACAATTGGAGATTGTTTGTCCATCCATATTTTCACCCTTAGATGCGAGTTTTTCTTTCTTTCTTGTAATGCCCGTGCTTCCTATCAGCTTGCTTTTGTGGGTGCTGCCTGTAATTTGATGTTCTGATATCCTTTGCTTTTAAAGTTTACGCTTGTAACTATTGCATTATGCCATTGTATGGCAATCATATTAGTATGATGTCCAATTTGTGAATAAAGTTCCATTCCTGTATTTTGCCATGGTAGGCATAGGAGATCAGTGCTCTAATAAAGGGATTACACATTTCACAGAGCAACTGGGCAACCTCTCTGGATCTAATGGATATTGCGTGTATGCTTCTATCATTACTTCATTAATATAATTTTTAAATACATTCTGACGATGAATGAATCAAGATGTTTGACTACATAATGTATTAGTTTCACCCTGATTCTATTACATTTTTCATTGACTTGTAATTTCATTTTTATTATGATTGTACAGACACTGACCAGTTATCTCAGATTCTTAGCTAAAATTGATAAACCATGACGTGCACTTTCTATATGTTTAAAGTTCTGTATGATTTTCCATATCTTCATCTTATAAGCATCATGTACAATAGCTGCTTAGTTGAGCCAAACGTAAAGAATTTTGATTAGTTTATATAATTTCATTAATTTTCAGTACCCAACAAGTCCTTATACCCTGTTAAAAGCTGAAGTATATTTGCAGTGATAAATTATTTTGTAACTCTCAGAACATCAAATGATAATTCTCAAGTCTTAATACTGTCAGTTTTATAACCGAGTAGTCAGGAAATCTTAAGAAACCTTTGGGAGTTGTGTGATTGGCCCTACTTCTATTATGCCTTGGCAAACCAGAGTTAAATCCATATTTATATTAGAGAATATGTCCTTATAGTTATTTTACATGTTATTATCTTCGTAGTTTGTCAACGTTAAAAGTATGTTATGAACTGTAATTCCGTATATTCGGAGGACTCTTCTAACTAAACAAAAATATGTAATTGTTAGCAAAGTTGTTTCTATTTTTCTTTAAATCCTAAGAACTCTTCTTACTTTATACGTAGGTCATCAGTTCCGCATTGGATAAAAAGGGCGTGAAATCGCCATTTTCCGATTTCCAATATAGGGTTAAAATAATTTTATCGACATGAGTGTTCTATATCGAACAAAATTCCCAACTATTCATTTTAACACCATTTCTGTATTAACTACAGTCGTAGAAAGAGTACTCTGCTGCATTTGGACTATTTTTCATTTATAATGCAAGTAATTCATTTCCTTCCTTCCATATAGAGAAGTTGGGGATGGAGCATGGGACTCTTGGTTTATGTCTCTTGAGCAACAGGTAAGAGCATATTGAAGAATACTTGGCTCATCGAATTTCAAGATATATTTTCTGATAGTAACTTACAATTTGTTTCATGTTTGCAGACCGCAGTTGTTTGTGATAAGGTGTTAAACCTCTCCTGGTAACATGATCAATGAGTTGGCCTAGCCTTGTAGTTGACATTTATTTTAACCAGTTTACTATCATGCTCGCAGGTGAAGGAAATGAAAGAATTAAGTCAGGGTTACAATATAGTTGGCCTTTCCCAGGTGATTAATGGGGCTATATATTTTTCTGCACATATTTAATAATTAAAATATAACTCTATTCAGTTTCTCTTGGCTTCTTGTAAACTGTCGAACTTGATTCTTATTCCTAAATGACTGTCAATTTGATGGCACTTTGAAGTAAAGCAAGATGCCTTTTTATCTTGGAAAAAATGTGTGGAAATTTACTGCTTAATCCAACGTCTAAAGATAACGTCTTTTTATGATCTTATAAAGTAGTTGGTTTTGTTTGATTCTTCTATTTTATTATTTATTTTTTCCTTTGCAAATTATGAATTCCTATTAATGAATTGAGGGTCCCTTGTACTTTTTTATTACTATTGATCGTTCACACCTTTTTGGTACTATTTTGGTTATACAGGGAAACTTAATAGGTCGAGGGGTTATTGAGTTCTGCGAAGGAGGACCTAAGGTATGAACCGTTGTTCAGCCATTCGAATTTAAACTATAGGGAACATTTTTCAAGAGTGTTGTTGACTATCTTTCCGAACTAGATTATTATTTATTTATTTTATCTCTTTCTTGTAAGTGAATTCCTTGGTGTGAACCAGACAATCTAGTTTTTTTCTTCTGAGAGCTTATGTTGTATTAGACTAATAATGTTTTCTAGTTTCGTTCTTGCTGTGTATTTATTCCATTGAGTACTGCTTGGTCGACCATCTCTCATGTTACTATGCACGTTCTCCTTTCCAATTTTTGAAACAGGTTCACAATTATATCTCTATAGGAGGACCTCATGCTGGTACTGCTTCTGTCCCTCTCTGTGGTGTAAGTACTGCAAAAGCTTTTCCATGTAGTGTACTGTTTTTATCACATTGTACAAAATGCTACTATTACAGAGTGGGAAATAGAAATATTTTAAGCGGTTAAAATCTGTTGGGTGCATATGTGTGCTTAAATCCCTTGTCTCTTGATCATTTAAATTATCCTATCTGTATCTTCTACTGATTTTATCCTTAAACTTATGGCACTTTCACGTTAGAAAGAATATGTAATGTATTAACTTTAGCATCTGACCGAGCATCAAGTTCTGAAAAAATTGAAAATGATATAATGACCTAAATGGAAGTCATATCACTATGATACGTGTCAGACACTATTACAGCTTGTAATAACCCTTTTAAGCATTTGAGAGTCCAGAATTACTGTGTATGACTGTTCTCTCCTATAGAACAGCATTCTTTCAAAATCCAATATAATACTCCATCTGTAGCAACATTTCTATCGTGTGACAACATCTTGTGTATTACTTAATGAGGTTAATTTCAACATTCAATAGTCCTCAATTATGATGATTTTAGAGTAGGTCCTGGTTCCAATTAGCATGAAAAGTAGAACATGACACTGCAATTTTATAGTCACTTAGGTTTTCTTCTTAAATAGATTGCTCAATGATATATTTAAGTGTTCTTTCTACTTCTGCAGACTGGCATTTTATGCATTATTGTAGACAGGCTCATCAAGTTAGAGATCTACAGTGACTATATCCAAGTATGTGTTGTCCTTGAGCTCTTCTTGTAATATGATTATTAGTTGTTTTTGTTTAGGATCTATATCTTAATGAGAAAAGAATTATCATTTTTTATCGCTACTTTATTTGTAATGTTAATTTATAATGATGTCGCTAACTAGCCTGCCTATGAAATTTGATTTGTGCATTGCAGGATCACTTAGCTCCTAGTGGTTATCTTAAATTACCATATGTAAGTTCATCCTAATTTGCTCTTGTTGTGATATTTTGCCTCCAAAGCAGCTTAACATCTGCATGACTTAATTTCCAGGATATCCCCAACTATTTAGAGAAATGCAAATTTCTTCCAAAGCTTAATAATGAAATCCCTGAAGCTAGAAACTCCACTTACAAGGAGCGGTTCAGTAGCTTAGAGAACCTGGTGCTTATCATGGTGAGTTAAAAAAGTTGTTAGGGTGGTCATTTTTTATAAAGAAATTGCACTATACTTTCAATATCAGTTTATTCAGTAATTGCTAAATAAATCTCTTGATTCTCCTTATATCTTATCCTTCATTTTCAATAGGGTGAGCATGATACTGTTTTGATACCCAAGGAAACCTCTTGGTTTGGATATTATCCAGACGGGGCTTTCAAACCTATTGTGCCGGTACAACAGGTATTGTACTTATGCTGAACAGTTACTTGCGTCCTTCAGAATTGACATCAAACTGCTCGTCTAAAAAGAACGATGGTCACATATGCCAAGTATGCATGGTATTTGCAAGATGCATGAGAGCATAAAATCAAGTTTACTTAATATTTTACAACTTCAATGGAACTGTGATCTTCTATTTTATTGAGTTTGAGCAGCATCTCATCTGAGTATCCTTTTCATGTTCCTATTGTGCAGACAAAGCTTTATACAGAAGACTGGATTGGTTTGAGAACTTTGGATGAAGCTGGGAAGGTAAAGTTTGTTAGTGTTGCAGGAGGTCATCTCGGAATCTCCAAAAGCGATATGAACAAGTATGTGGTGCCTTATTTGGAGAGCCGGTCTGAAGTGAAGGACAGCACAGAAGGGAATAGTAAAACCAGGGTTCTCGGCCATCACCGCAAAGTTACACCAAGAAACAAACAAGAGCAAGCCGTGCCTAATCACGTCAGAGGCGAAGCATCAACTGAAGTGATACTCGACGGATTGTTGTCTTACAGGTGGCCGATATCAGTTAGGAGCTTCTTGGATGAAGCACAGCCAAATGAATGATCCAGTTAGCTGAAATATATAGTAACTGTTTGATTTGATAAACTACATGTAAACAGTATATCTGCATTACAGACCCCTCTATGCATCATTACAGATTGTTAATCAAATTTGTCAGCATCTGGTGTGGTTGAGAAGCCTGGAAAATATGCTGTAAGTAATGGTATTAGTCATAATGATAGCTAGTTCTACGAAACATTTCCATTTACTTTTGGGTTTTTGTTCCTTGATGAATACAAGAGAATTGTGGGTGAAATATGAGAAGCTTATAATCAACAATGTGAAATGGCCTTCTGAGTTGGGTATATTCTTGGTATCTTCTTCCTGTCTTGTTTTCAACCATCCCATTATTGAAAAAGCAAAATCAGGTCTTCATTTGCTTTATATGATTGATGTCTTGCTGATTAGTAAGGGAAGATTTGAGGGCATTACTGATAGGATGGCAAAATAACTCAAAAAGTTGGGTTAGATTGAATAATTCCGAATCGGCATTGAAAATTTCTGGTTGAGATCCCTAAACTGAGTTAAATCTTCTCTTCCCTGTAATTTTGACCTTAGGATTCTAATGGGCGAAAACATAAACGTTTCAAAAGCAAGATAATTTTGGTGAATTGCTAAAGACTCACCATAATGCCCGATTTGTCCTCCATTTAGATTCTAGACAGAAACTCAAATGTACAAGGGGGGTAGGAATACAGTTTAGTTCTGCCTAAAGACATTATTTTTCCATTTGTACGTGAGAGACGGCATAAGTAACAGAAAGGAAAAACTTGCCTAAAATCTTATATGCACTTTCAGAGATGGTTCCTAATAAACATGGATGTCCACACTGATGCCTCCCATATGATTACCACCCCTCATTGAGCAGCTGCCTTCCCTGCTCAGCTTCTCCCCTGAAATCTTCTGCTGGGCACCACAGCCAACCCATAGACACGAGATTCTAGCCAAAGCTGCTTTTCCAGCTACTCGTACCCTGTATACCACACTCACATCTGCCCATAACTCCCTCCCCATATGGCCAGATTCAGAATTCTGATCATATCCATCCAAATCAGATTCTGTTACGATCACAACGGAGCCCTCATCAAATGCTACAAGATCCTGTGAAGGTGCTGGCCCTGAAGTCCCACAAACTAGATCAGTTGGGAGGCTGAAAGGACCTGACTTCATTACGTGAAGGTGGTAAAAGTCTTGAGCCGCCTGAAATAAGAAAAAGGACCAACATTCAACGAGGATAATGTAAACTTTATTACACATATTTGGTTCGACCAGACAGGAACACCTCAAAGCATAATGGTGCAACATTAACACGGACTATACAGCCATGGTAATCAGAATGAGCAGTGGCATGATTTTCTGGCAATACAATCTAGTTGCTGTATCATATTCAGGTGAACTTAAATGCACTGTAAGAATCTATTTAGAAAAACTAAACAGCCTACACATATAATCAGAATACCTGCCACTGGGAAGAGGCTAAAAGCACCCTCGGTCTGATTGATCTCACATAACCATATGCCTCATCAGGAGTCATTTGCTTATATTGCACCTGCATAATAAATAAATAAATAAATAAATAAGAATTATCAGATATGGTCATAACTTGCATATCCAACCAAAAAGGAGAAAAATAAGAGCATGGAATTCCAGTTGTAAAACTAACCAAGTAACATACAACAATTGTTGTGCTGCGCCCCCTACCAGCTTTACAGTGGACATAAGTAGTCTCCCCACATGAAGCATGTTCTTCATAAAACAACAAGAGAAAAATCAGATAACCATGAAGTATTCAAGAAGTGTCTTAACATAAATCTTGTTTCTCAAATACAAACTTAAAGAGCATCATAACTTTAATACTTGGGAAAGTCAGTTCCCCTTCATAACTTAAAGGTAGTCTCAACGCAATGCAATTACCCATGGACTTTAAGTGTTCATAAACATCCAGTTAAGGAAGACTGCATAGAATTCCTGACTCTTCAAACTTAAAAATAGCATATTGCCCTACTTTTCTGTGAAGTACATTTCCATTCCATAATATGAAAGCCTTAAACACCTAGGATACAGCATTATACAGTATACTGACACTGGCAACCAAATTAATAGAATAAAACCATTATCCTGTCTGTGTCCTAACTAAGGATTTACTGCTTACTTAAAATCAATTTCAACATGCACTAAAAAACAATATTTTTCAGTACTAGGCAAGGATGCATAGGTATCCCCTGAAATGCTTACTATGAATGAAGTCTACGGCTCGGCATATATCACCCAATGACGGTGCAAAGCAGTAGTCTCTTGTAGGAAGCACCAAATGCTCAATTCCATGATCCT